>JBBYHH010451281.1:0-11422 GCA_038382905.1 Daphne laureola
AGCTCGAGCCGAGCCCAATCTTAACGAGCTCGAGCCGAGCCTGCCAGGGCTCGGGCTCGGCTCGGCTCGTTCTCACCTCTAATACAGACGATACACCACTAAGCAACTTTTATAAACAAATAAGAAAAAAATTGAAAACTGAATTTTTTTACACATTCACAATTAAAATAAAAATAACATGTTAAGGATTTTCAACTCCCTATTATTTGTTCGGAAGAATTATAAAAATTGAAATTTTGTTAACGTTTTTTTATTGTATCATATTATTCACATATTTCATGTCTAAAGAAAGAATTTTGATTGAACTATTATGCATAAGAAAGTTACGGACCTAAGTGTATAACATGTCAAAATTATTGAACCAAAACATAAAAAGAAAGGAACGAATATGATTAAAATGCAAAATAAATGAAGGAAGAGAGCTAAAATCTAAAAGAAAACAAAGAGGAAGGACCAAAATGCAAAAGAAATATGATCAAAAGGACTAAAAAGTAAAATGAAATAATCAAAATGGATAAAAATATAAAAAATATGATAGAGGAAAAAGACAAAAGCAATATTGTTCATAAAACCTTCACAAATGTATATATAGTATAATAAATGAGTTGTTCTCTAAATAACAAATAGAAAAAGGAAAAACCAGAAAATCACAAAAAAAAAAAACATTATGATTCACCATATCAAATAAATAATTGGAACGTTCTGATAGAATATAGAAAGAAACATGAGAATTAAACCAAAATAAAATAAAAATAAAAAAAGAAATGTTTAATTCAAAAAATTTAAAAACATTTGGGTTCGATATGTAAAAATATAAAAATGTAAGATAACAAAGCAATTTTTCCCTAAACAACCGGGGAAAAAAGAAAAAAAAAACTCAACAAAACAAAATGTACTGTTCATAGTGTCACGTCAATGCCCTACAAATATATATATATATATATATATATATATATATGTATAATTGAGTTCGATGTGTAAAAATAAAAAAAAATGTAGAACCCAAAAAAAAAAAAAAACGACAAAACAAATTGTATTGTTCATAGTGTCACCTCAATGCTCTACAAATGTATATATATATAATTTTTTAGATAAGAACAAACAATAAGATTTTTTTTTTGCTTCATGTCTTATATTGATTCTTTCCGTCTATTTCGTCTATTAGTTCCACGAGTTATGCACAGATTTACCTTTTTACCATCTGAACGAATTGATGATATGGGAGTAAATTTCACTGGCGCTCATTTTTTATTTTCATTTACCTTTTTTTGTTTAAGTTTGAGTTTTTGGTTTGATTCAATCCCATTTTTCACCTTTTATGATCCTTTTCGCCGATTTTCACCGTTTAAATTTACATACTCATGTGAAATATCTATTTTATTCTAACTTTTTAGTATAATGAACCAAAATATTTTCAAAGTAAATGATTCTACCTTAACAACTTTTTTAGACACACACATTACCCTCAATTCCTCTTCTACCATCAATTACGAATCCAGAGAAGCTTTAATGATACCCATCTCTCTGGTGGACATCATGGAACACCTCTCCGTTGTGGATCACACGCAGCAGCCAGATCTTAGGCGTTGCATCGGTGCCTGGAGGAGATTGTGATAGCCTTTATCCCATTCTTTGTGTGCACCAAACAGGGGATTGAGGGGCTTGTGATAAAAATCATTCCATCCTTGATCCCTGCAACCAAACATACTCATGCATTTACGGGATTTAAACTATGCGCTGATTTATGTTTTGACCTGGCAAGCAAAGAGCCAAAGACCACTATCGTGTAAATAAATTATACACACAATTAAAAGAGCATTCATTCATTCATGTACAGGGCCCATTTGCAAACAGATGCACGCTCCATCTGCTTGCCTACCAGGCTTTTGAAATACAAGCTACATTGAATCATTTACAATATAACCTCCTATCATGTATTGTTATCAAAAAAATCAGAGCGGTCTCCCCACAAAATTGTCTTTCGCTGGCAGACCGCAAAATGTTGCTCACGTGTCTGCTCTCCGGTCGCACTAAGCAGAGCACCAGCCTCCTAATCCGCTTCTTCATTCTGGCATCAAATCACAACAAACTGATTCTCATCCTCAAAAATAATTGGACCCAACGCCGACGAATGACCAAAATCCTACTCTCAGAGGAGCCCTGCTTCACTATTTCACACGGAACTCATTTCTGAACACTGTCAGATTCTGTGTGAACTTGTCCTTGTTCTTGGAATCTAAACTCCGGCTAACATCTGCCATTAACTTGTCAAAACAAATGGACAGGCGCTGATGTTGATCCACAGCCTGCCACAGGATCCAGAACACAAATGGTATATTACTATGTACTATTCCAATATCCCATACAATATAAATGAAGGCATAGACAAATTTCATGTGCCCAACAGTCAGAAAAATGTGGATTAACCAGTCTGTTGAATACAACACTAGTTGAAAGACTTAACAAAATACACCACTTTTATAAATGCTGAAAAGAGAAATATGGCTACAGATTTCAAAAGAAAAATAATTCAGACATCAAGAATCTCACCTGTGAAGCCAAAATTTGAGCTTTCAGTTCTGCAAATATCTGCAGGGCAATGATCATGTTGTTTATCAGTCTAAGTTACAAGAACAACAGAGAAGATTCTGTCTTTTGCCTCTTATACTTTCCTTACGCCATGGGAGAAATAGGGGACTCAATGAATTTTCCTGAATAGGCTATATCTACAGCCATGAAGCATTTGATACTCCCACTGTCCCTTTTCTTTTCCTGTCTGTCTGTCTTTCTTTCTTTCCTTTTTGTTCATTTACGAACATTTATGGGCACATAAATTAAGGTGTTTAGAAATTGTTTATGTTGTTCAATTTACACCATTGAGAATAAAACTTAGAGTTGTTAGAGACTGTTAAGTGGATGGAAAGAAAAGGTAAACTTTGTTGGTAGTTGTGTGGAATTAATATAGAGAACTGAAATTAGGGTAATATAGCAAACTAATAATTACAGGTTACCAAAAAGGAACCGTGTAAGAAATAAAAGGGAACAATTGAAAGTGGAAAGTGTTGAAAAAAATTTGGGACGAAGGGTAATGAAGGCACTGAATGACCTCATCAAATCAAACTATCACCTAACACAATTGCTAGATGGAAATCTATGTCAAATGGGGTATGCTTTGCTGTTCATATCTACTACCGAAAGCTAGGAACACAAAGAATGAAGAATTTGAGACTTGAGGCCATCAGTTTAGAATCATAATTTACCACAAAAACTGATATGAGGTGCAAATCGGCGCTTGCAATTCAGGATAAATCTTGCCCATCAAGGATTTTTAAGAAATGGTAAAAGCTTGCTTGTCTGAATTTCATGTTCACAAAAAAAAATTAAAAACAATTTCTGGCTTTCACAGTAGAAATGAGGATAAAACTGCAGACTCAGCACCTAGAACCTAAATAATATTTCCTTGCATATAACGAACAATTGAGAAAGGCAAAGCACACAAGTACAAAATTGGATAAAGGAACCAACACAGAAATTTCTGTAAACTGTCACCTGCTCACTAACGAGAATTAAGCTCAACATTGGCCTACTAAGACTCCACTGGTTGCTACATTCCTCGAACAAAACTATCTCAAAGAGGGTCTTCAGTATCTACAAGTAAAAAGTGAAAATTTTCACTGATATATCAAAGCAACCTGAAAACTCAACAAGAATCAGGAGAAACGAAAAAGTCCTTTAATACACACATCTAACATCAAATAACGGTAGGCAGTGCAACATTCCAGTTTTCCCAGTATAACTCTAGTCGCAAGAACCCCAAAGATGGCAGTTGTTTCAGCAGCTTCTTATGATATCTATAAATATTTGCATTGTTCTTTCTGTTTCCACAACATATATACAAGACATCGCATCGCAGCCATGTCAAACTCTTGTTATTTTTAATGACAAAATAGTCAATAAGTTTATTATTTCCTACTCAACACAAGTTAAAAACAAAATAAAACACAAAACACAAGTCAATCAGCAGATAATTGTACCAAGAAATCTACGAAAATTTCAGAAGACAGGGAACACCGTTCATCGGTGAGATAGCAGGAATGCCAAGTGTACCCTAAAAAAAACCTGCTTACCTTGGGGAAAAGACTGGGACAATCTGAGATATGCCGAGCAAGGCTGACTGCAGCAGGTGAAGTCGGGGCATCTCCCATGGTTATGTTATTGAAGTAGAAAGACGCCAAATTATCGACAGAAGATGCACACTGAAATCACAGTAAAATTGTATTCATGTCAATTTTTCATTGTAATGGGATGTAAATGGGAAGAAATCAAGGAGCCAATTGCATCAGCAGAAAGGCTATCATAACCATCACCACAGTAATACTACAACTTAATCCTGACTATGTTATATCGGTTGCATGAAATTCATGGTGCCAATGAACTGTTTCCAGTAAGTTAACACTATAAGTTCATGGCAAAAATCATGTTGCAAAGTTTTACACTAAATGACCTTCCTAACGTGACCATCTTATGAGAGGATATATCATCATGCAACATACCAGAACAAAAAACAAAAACATTAGTTTGGATGCTTAGATGATTAGATAACAATAAACATAAATGAAATTAAACGATGTGCACCTGCGAGGAGATGGCTGTATCAATTCCTTTAAGTCCGGATTCAAGTGAGCTGACGATATGCACGAAGGTTGCTGTATCCAAATTCAGTATAAACCCAATATGGCTGCTGAATAGTACCTCCAAGAATAAGAAGTAGGCTCTAGTCAGCTGCAGAAAAAATAAAAACACAGAGAATTACCATGCATGAACCAGGGACAATGTGAAGGCAGATATCAGGTCTACCCATGACTTTTTTACTAATAAATTATTCTGACACTAATTACATATCACATAGAACCTTGGTCAAATTAGCACCATTTACAAGTCAAAATATATAGGAACCCGAATGAAAGACACAGCGTTCACATGATGAAGAAACTTGGCTCCTTTTAAGTACACACTGAACGAAAAAGATAAAAAGGTATACACAGGATTGAAAAATTTCAGAGTATTGAATAGTATCCCTTGTGGACTGAAACTTATGGTTCAAAACCTTACAGTTCAATTATTCCTGCAGTGCAAACTGCAGTTATTTCTACATAAGAAAAAAGTCATCTCTAAACCATGGTAAATAAAACTGATTACAAAGATGGGCAGATCAGAAAGAGACGAAACTAGGATGCATTACAAGCAGAATTTATTTAACAAAATCAAGAAAATTTATCATGCATATTCAACAAACAGTAGGCCATTTTAATAAAGTACAATCTAGAAGCTTTACTCATTCATTCGTCACCACTAAACTTCAGTATTTTGGTATCTTGAACTTAAATTTTTGTTCTAAAGATGGAGTGAATTTATTCATTGCTTTATACGGCTTAGATAAATAATCATTCAGATACATTCATGCATACCCAATCCTTGTTTGAAGATTACATTGTGATTTTTGCAGTATAAAATGCCAAATTCTATCCATCAGAAATAAACAGAAAATCAGTGCCCAAGAACTATACTGAAATTTCTCCACACTCATCACACAGTAATATTCTTGGTAAGAAACCTACTGTCAAACCACTAGTGAATGGCCACGTGGAAATGGCTGATGCATGGGACTCCTTGCATGAAGACCCAAGCAGAAGATGGTGTGGGAACTCAAACATGGTGGTTTGCCAGACATGGACACTTGGTTGCCAAGGTTGGCACGTGGAAGACGTAAGTTTTGACAGATTCATGTGTGGTCCGAGGACAGATGGCTGTGGGGAAAGACAAGAGTTCGGGACTGTGTGAGAGACGGATACGTGTCTCCAGGACAGAATATGGGTACATCCACAGGCAGATGGAGCAGCAATTAGGGCTTAAGGCTGAGGAATAGTTCATAGACTAAAGGCTCGAGGACATCTGGCTACGCAGACAATGTGCTGGTCACATGTGGAGTTCATGAGCTGCTTCTGTGGGTTTAGGGAGAGGTCTCGGCAAGGCAATCTGCTTCTGTTTCCAGAACATGCAGCCACTGCCAATACAAATGAAGCACGGTTGAAATGCGTTTACAAGAAAGTTATCAAGCTAAGTGGCACTTGGAACGTGGCTACTTGAGCATTATCTCGCACATGGACCTGTGCAGTTGGAGTTAGTAGTGAGGCAAGTTAACGACACCTAACTACCTACCTACCTGATGGGTTCGGCTAAGAGGTGAGGGTTGCCTACCACAAAGAAAAGTATGTTTAAGTCTTGTGAGCTAAGAATAGGCAAAGCTAGAACTTGTGAGACAAGACCTAGAGCCATTCTACTCAAGCATACAAGATTTTGAGGCAGGATTTCATGTAGCTGACACCAACAGGTTGAGATTAAGGCTCGGTTGATGGATTAACATCCCTAGCCCTAGGTATGAGTTCTTTGTGTTTTGCTAGCTTCAGGCTGTCTACTTGCTATCTTGTGTGAAGTGTGAACAAGGGGCTGGTTGGACTACCAGAGCACCACTTATCTACCCTTAGGTTTCTGAATGATGAAGCAACAACTCCAAGAAACCAAGTATTAGCAATCCAACTTCAACCAAAGAACATTCAGAGAAAAAAAACACACAGCCAAGTCCAAAATGCTGTCAAAAACAAAAAGTGAAGAAGACAAATGCACTTAAACGAAAGAGCTCCAGCCTACAGAAGTATTCATCAAGAGTAAGGTTAACATCATTAATAAAGCAACTATTAATTGATCTTCACAAGAATGAATACAGTTCGCAATAACAAATTTCAGGTTTCTGAAAACTTGTGAAGAAAATTTAAAACCACTCTTCCACAATGCCCCACACACCTTTGGAAATGCAAGTACATCAGCCAAAGGAATTGACAGTGTCATCTTCAGTGCAATGTCAAGAGCATCAGAGAGTGCTCTATCACCATAAAGCTCGAAGACACCAAAATTCACATAGTTTCCAGCAAGAGCTGCCATGTGTAACCATAAGAAATGAATACAGTTCAAATGTGTGTCAACCTAAAATATTAAACAAACCAGATAAAATAGCAAATGCAAACCTCTTGCAAGAATTGTTAGTGAAATCCAGATACCCTTGTATTTGTATGCATATATATCAGCAGGATTAGGAAGGGCCAAAATCCTTGTCCCATAAGCAACAAGTAGTTTACTAACTTCGCGGAACAGAAGAATGCCATTAGGAGAAGATGAGTCAAAAGTCAGGCGTTGGGCTTTGTTCATCACAAACTCAGCCATGAACTTTAGAGCAGGAGTGGTGACCTGCAGTTTATTCACAGTGAGGATTTATCTGCAAACGGTAGCAGAAGAAACAACAATGTTGTGCAACTTCAAGGAACAAAAAAACAATAGAGGCCGTCAAGTGATGGTACTTAGGTAAAATACAGGAAAATATTCAAGAAGAAAGATTCCAGGCTTTTGGCAATGAGAGCGGTTTCATTTACGTCGACAAGTGATGGTACTCGGGTAAAACACAGGAAAATATTCAAGAAAAAACTCATAATAAGAAAGATTTCAGGCTTTTGGCAATGAAATTGGTTTCATTTTACGTCTACTGAAGCAACAAGATGCATCAAATGACAACACCTCAGCGATTTAAATTTTGAAGAAGTTGGGCTTCAAAATAAATTATTTCAGTTTAGGAAAAACACATGAGCTTCAACAGCGATTATATTTACACTTTCTGAACTAAGACCCCTGAGATCTAATGTCTAGGAAAAAACAGAGAGTGCCTCTACCTACATCCGTTGTCCTTCGAAAATTCTAATGCAGCTGTTCAAAACTTCACCATTTCATCTATAAATGTAGCTTGCCGTAGCAGTGACCAAGAAAACTAAAGGATCTGATGATGCATATCAACCAAAAAAACCAAGCAGAGAAATGAGGTTTACCTTATTTTATTTGTATTTCAAAAAATAAAAAATAAAAAAAATTAAGGGAGAGCTAGCACATCATTAAAGCTTTAGCTACAAAGGTTGTATAACAGAAGAACCCAAGAACATCTTTGGGTCTGAAAAATCAATTAGAAAAAAATGACCAAGAAAATAATAGCAAGATAGTGCATCTCTCAACAGGAACTATCTAAGATGAAATCTGACAGATACTTGAACAAGGACTTATTATCTAAAATCCAAACCAACTCCACCTTTCTCAAAACCTGCATATGCAATACTAAAAAATCAAGTACATGATGAGTAGCAACTAACAAGTTGTACCTCAGGAGTCTCTGCCCAATGTGTTATGCTTCTCAAGATAAGTGGCATATGTGCTGGATATAGCCAGTCAAATAGAAAACCATATGTCTTACGGCTGCAGGGTGAAAGAAAATGTAACCAAGAAATTGGGTTAGGAGACAAGGGTAGGATTAGTATCACTCAAAAGATACTAGTTATACATTATCAGAAAATTGTCAACAATATACCAACCTGCTAGTGGCCATTGTAACTCCTCGAAGATCCCTCATCAATCCAATTAATTCATACTTCACAGCATCTGTATGAAACAAGGTATCTGGTGTTGATTCCAAACTTAGGAAGACCTGACCATAGAAAAATAATTCAATTTCATGTCCATGACATAGAAAAAAGATACCTCTAAGACTAAAAACTGATGGAATAAATCTATGATCTTGAAATTCGAGAGAGAGAGAGAGAGAGAGAGTACTTTTAAAAGTGGCTCCATTGAGGATTTGAATTTCACAGAAGAATCTTCCATAAAAATCAACCAGCCAATCGTATAGTAAAAGGTTGTTCTGCTACGAGAACATTGCACTTCTCCTAAGAATGGAAAATGATCCCTCTGAAACAAAGGAGGACCTTAAAACTTCTTGTTCAGGGACTTCAGTAAAAAAAATATCTAAACCGAAAAACAAAGCAACCAGTTGGTATGTATACCGTATGATTTGCAATTATGTATTTGACAGTGTCAAGCTTCATAAGCAACTTCCCAGTCATGTATCTGGAAAAGGTATCGGGTTCTTACAAGGATATTAGTACATTGATGATTCACACCCACTAAAGAAGCGCAGCAGATAAAACCTCAGACATACACACTCACCCAGATGCCAACTCCAGGAACAAACTTAAAGTATGATCAATTACTTCCTGACACTGAAAAGGATAAAAAGCAGGCAATAACGTCCACATGCACTTTTACAAATGAGTTTAACAGAACCCGTAGCTCTTTTTTCATTTGAATAAATTTACAATATAAATAAGTTTTAGCCAAAAACTAAGACTTGTACCTCAAGGTAGCACTTTAAGTTTGTCGCAATCTTCCCAACAATCACATTTAACAGTAGCAGATGATCATGGAGTCCAAGCAGCTCGGAGAGCCTGACAAATAACTGCTGCAAGAATGACAGAAGAAAAGTAAAGGTCTCAAGTAAGCAACATTTTGTTTTTCCTTCAATCTAGTTTTGTATGCACACATCATGACCTCCCCTAGCTATCCACTGCTACTCCATTTCTTGTAAATCTGAGATGGATTAGGATTCTTCCTGGCATCATAGCATTTTTAAACGAAAGTCTTCAAGTTTGCTATGATTCCAATTTTTCCATTTACATCAGACAAGTCATTACAAAAGATAGTACCATGTCTCTCATAATCTTTTCATAGGAAAGCAACCAGAAATCAATTGGTACAATAAATATGCTAGGGTTTCAGTGCGTAGAATCAACAAGGCTTATATGTGAAGCTCCAACAGTTGCAGATTCGTATTCTTACATGAGGGCAGGCAACAGAATAGAAAAACTGAAGAAGGTTATCAAGCCATCACGTACAGGGTTATTATATCTGTAATCGGTGTAGTTTCAACCAGTGGTTATTAGGCAGCAAAGGTGCAGAAGGTGTCACATGGAGAGCTAATAAGTACCTTGAGTTTAGTCGAAAGATAGAAAAGGCGCTACACAGGTCTATGTCAATGTCAAAAAAAGAAAAAGAAAAAAAAAAAGCAAAAAGGAGAACTCACCAAGTTGGGGTCGAACTGCCAAAAAGAAGAGGAGCCCTAAAATACAAGACCAATTTACCTTTTTTTGGCACTGAAGGACTCAAAACCTCATGAGATTTACTCAATTCCTTAGAAAACTTCATGTTTTTTAACTGCATATTGGATCAAGATACTTTCTAACAGTTCGAAAATTTGTTATTAGCTTCTATACATTGTTCCTATATAGTTCGTTCAAATTTGTCCCATAATGAAAATGACCTCTGAGTTCCATACAAGGGACACAACAAGCATAAATACCTTCTATAACTTCTATATTGTTGAGTATTCTTAATCAGGAATCATAGAAAAATGCCTTTTTCAGGTTCCTTCCAATTGCTTAGTAAAAATGGATGATGTAAGAAACATAAACTTAATTCAAAGTTCAGACAATCGAACAAAAGGATAGAGCCATAGAGAGCAAATTATGGTCAAACATGGACAAACAAAAAAAACTGGTTTCTTGAAACAATTTGCCCAATTGATTTATTGTCTACCTTCTTTCACCTTTATTATGGACCAACATCTTTTTTTTTTCCTAATCAAAAGCAATTCTACCATGATGCGCTTGCCCATGCAAAGTCAGTATTTACGTGTGGTATGGATCAATGGTCTCGATGGCATAGCTCTACCCTCTGTGTATCCCAAACAAAAACAACTACAGTATTGGAAATCTGGTGAAATCAACCTAGATACACAGGTTTTGTTGACTCTATTTATCATAGACGGTCTGTGTATGAGTTGGCACCAGTTTTATATGCCCCCTCATCTCAAATTACCTGACCTAAACTTTTCACAGTTTTAAGG
Source organism: Daphne laureola (assembly GCA_038382905.1). NCBI lineage: Eukaryota > Viridiplantae > Streptophyta > Magnoliopsida > Malvales > Thymelaeaceae > Daphne > Daphne laureola. The sequence goes on from JBBYHH010451281.1 coordinate 10,832, forward strand.
AATTTGGCCCTTTTATGCTTTTTCACATAAGACAAATGGCATATAGTGGTGTCTCTCTTTACTTTTTTGGCAAATAGGGTCAAGTATTTTAAAACCTCAATGGACGCAATAAAAGCCAAGTATCTGAAAATCGGAGGAAGTGCTAAAAATAAAGATGGGGGTCTTTCTCATGTTCTAACAATCTGTTTTCAACTTCTCTGACAATAAAGGAAATAAATCCAAGAATTATGGGTTAAAGGCACCAATGTCCTTGATCCCAACACCATACTGGTGATGGTGCTCCCAAGTGCGGTGCCTCTGATCACGCACATGTGTTCCAAATGACCCAACACAACACCTATTTTGACATCGGGCAATCCTAATGGCACCAGTGGTTATTTCGCAGCGCTGATTTCAGCCTTACTATGCTCTATCGCAAGAAACCTGTGGAGGTCGATACTGTTGAGCTCATGGAGGTGTCAAGTTAAATAGAACATCGTCGGGGTTAAAGTGGAAGGGTGAATTTAAATAGCTATAGAACGTTAAAGGTCAATAAGATTAACTAAGCCAATAATCCGGACGGTCAAAGAACAAGAGGTGATGGTCAAGGGG
>JBBYHH010451392.1:0-11421 GCA_038382905.1 Daphne laureola
CTTAACAACACTCAAAGTGCAATTGAATTCAAAATTAACAACTTCCACGTACCTTAATGCACGTGACAACTTGCCCTTCGGTCACTCTCCTCTAGAAAATAAATTCCTGCCAGCAGTGGGTGTAACATGATTTGTTAATGATCATCAAGGATGGTTGTACTCCACCTTCTGCACGAAGGACATAGAGATGCCCTTTTATCCTAAGGGATAGAAAGGAAGACAATTGACATTTCCATAAGACCCTTATAAAGTAAAGGTTCTTGGGATTTCATTGATCAGTGTACAAATATGGTCATATTTCTATACTATTTTAGACTATAAATCCATCAATTAAGCATAATTATGCCTAATTAATTGCACTTCACTTATAAATGCCAAATATTTGTAGGTGCAAGAGTGCGGAGGTGAAAATGGAGCAAAAGGACACTTTCTGGGACTTAGAGACTAATTTTAGAGGTTGCGGGTCAAGGTATAAAGTCTCGGATCAAAACAGGAAGTCAAGTCAAAGAAGAGCTAAAAATGGAGCAGATTGGCGAGTACACGGCGCGACCCTAGGTCATAGGTAGGAACAGCCAAGTCATCAAGGGGCAACCTAGACCCTCGCCAAACCTCCATCACCAGTGAATCCAGCACTTTCATGCCAAGAAAATTGTATAGCGCGACCCTTGCGTGACCCCCGATAGAAGAGGCAGTTTCACGGAGATTCAAGCTTATCCTCAAGTGTACATCATTTCTCTTGATCCCAAACTACCATTAATGACCCCTTATTGTGGATATATGGTTAAGAGGCAGCTTAGGTCCATAGAATTAGTATATATAGCCCTTTAGGTTAGGGTTTTTAATATACCTCAAGAGGAGATATTGGGAGCTACGAATTCAGTAGATTTTGGACTATTCCAGCTAGGGTTTAAGCCCTTCAACCCTAATTTAATTGGGGTTGAAGCGATAATTTATGAAGAAGCTTTCTTGGGTGATATCCCTTCTTCCTCTCTTTCATTACATCAATTCAAGTTGCGATGAGTTGTTGTCTTCACTATATTTCCAGCATTGGTAGAGTTTGAATGATGTTATGTCTTGACTAATTCTTTCTTAGGGTTTAAGGAACTTGTCTCATTGAGGATGATCGTAATTTCGTATGTTATTTCCATTTTTAGAATGTGTGTGAATGCTGACCACATCCACTCGTATAGTTTAGGTGTTCGATAAAATGTTCGAGAAAACTTTGATCGAATCTACCTTCTAGAGATAGATCAATTGCTCGTATGTTTAGATTCTAGCTTCTCACGCATTTTACCATTTACGCATGCTTGTTTGTTGGTCCCTTACCTCTATGTCATTTTTCAATCGATGGTTGGACCGAGATGTATTCCGTTGATTGAGGCCATCAGAGCTAGACGATTGGGATGATTTAAAGTCCGACAGGATCCAAAGGGACCAATTAGTGATATAGGTTCAATGCTAGAATCAACCCTCGGTTAAGTATCTTTAGAGGATGAGAGTTCCTAAACCCTCAACCTTGGAGAGAGTGGTTGCTTGTCCGAAAGGAGGGTGATCCTAAGTGTAGAAACCCACTTCTTTACGTACCTTGAGACTCGTGTTGTAAATCCTCGTTGTTTTTTTCACCCTCTGATAACCTCTTGAACTAATCATTATCATTAATATCATAAATCAATATCTTAATCTAATCAAACCATCAAACCATGTATACTGTTTTCCTCAAAGTGGGTCCAACTCCACCCAGGATCAATAGCAAACTTGGAAGGCCGGCCAAGAATGCTCGTGAGTTCGACCAAGTGGCAAACTTGGCATACAAAAATATAGTAACAGATACTCTCGAACTCACATAAAAAAGGAAGCTTAGAAAACATGATATCATATATAGAATATTTATAGCGAATCGAGTAATTCTGAAATAAATATATTCAAACCCTACTATGACAAAAAATGCATATATGTCATTTACATACACAGAGTTGCACTATCCTTTTTGAATATATACTTAAACTTTGTAGAAGGAAGCCCTCTTCTGTGACTGCAGTCCAAAATCTCCAAAGTAACGTCCCTACTACTGTTGCTACATACATTAACTACAACCATTAATCATGGCCATGGTTTATATAAAATCAAGATAATCTCCAGATCATATAATTCATATTAGAACTATTAATACATAAAAGTCCAAGAAAACCTAATACAACTGAACAAGCTACAAGTTGAATCACTTAATACGCTCTTTCCCTGAAATGATGATGGGTAAGGGGTAAGTCCTCACAGGAGAACTTAGTAAGGTGAATAAGCATAGTTCTTCAAGAAATACAGTAATAAATAGGAACCTACAAATAAAACATGAAAATACAAATAAAACCACAAACGCCTATCCACAATGGTACTCAAACAGATGTTCATCCATGATGCAACCATACAATTCATATGCAATGCACAATTCATAATAAAATATGCATCCAAACAAGTATATCAATCAAGACTGTCATGGGTCCCTCAGCAGCCCTCGCCAATCCCCGTTTGGTTATCCTCGAGGTAATAGTTGGTACCAACTTGGGTCCCGGAAAACCAACTGTCGTATCCTTGTCATACACGCTGTAGGTGCAGACAAATTTTACATTGCCATATCCTCATCATACACCTCTTGGGTGTAGAGAAATTTTAAATGACCACATCCTCATCATACACCTCTTGGGTGTAGAGAAATTTCACATAAACCAGTCATACACCTTATAGGTGCAGAGAATCATCATATAAGGCAACCTGTCAAAAAAGGATTACCAGTACCAAAAATACAATAGATATACCAGAATAAATCGTAGGTTGATTCCATCAATAAAATTTTCCACCTCGCAAGTTTGGTGACAAATAGAGCCGAAACTCCCAAACTCGTCTATGCTTATTCCCCTAAACTAAACTTGGTATCATTACGCCCCACCCTTAAACCAAGCTTAGCCCAACACCCTCTGACATGCATATTATAAATAATCCATAATGTGAAGTTGAGAGAAGTGTTGAAACCCTTACCTTTAAATTCTAAAAGTAGTTAGGCAACTAATTCTGCACAACCTCAGAAAACCTTTCTGTTCTGTCGATATCAAAACATTAATTACCACCCACTTGAAGATTGGATGATAAATGGGAAGAACCTAGGTTAGAGCTTGATATTACTGATGAAAGCCAAATGTGTTTAGGCGGAGAAGGAAAAGAAGTGTTAACCGTATTTGTTTCCTTTGTTTTCACTTGTCCCTTTCTTCACTGACTCCCTCCCCTATTTATAGACTTTATTTACTTAGGAATTAAGTAACTTATCCATAACTTATCCATTAAGTAACTTATCCACAACTTAGCCATTAAGTAACTTATCCGTAACTTAGCCATTAAGTAACTTATCTGCACCTTAGCCATTAAGTATCTTATTCGCAACTTAACCACTAAGTAATGTTACTTAACCATTAAGTAATGTTACCGAACCACTAACTAACGTTACTTAATCACTAAGTAACGCAACTTAACCACTAAGTAACATTACTGAACCACTAACTAATGTTACTTAATCACTAAATAACGTAACTTAACCACTAAGTAATGTTACTTAACCATTAAGTAACGTTACTGAACCACTAACTAACATTAATTAATCACTAAATAACATAACTTAACCACTAAGTAACGTTACCGAACCAAAAATCATGTCTTGTGGTGAAGTCCAACTTTTAATTCTCAAAAATCTAAATCCACCCAAAAATTTTAAAGAACCAATATACCACCATGTAGAGTACCAAATGGACACCAAATGATATGTCTAAGGGTAAGGGCCAGGCAGCCTAAACCACTCCATTTACTTATCCGCTGAAACCGTCTGGGGGTGTTAGCAAAAAGAAGTTGACAAACTGCTTCCATTATGGGAAACCTGTACATTGGAGGCGAGACTACGAGCTTTGGAAAGACAAAATCAAGAAGGGTGTCATGGGTCAGACTTCAGGTATCCTTGTTATTGAGACTTGTGTTTATAGTTCTACATCTTGGGTTTTAGACAGTGTATATGGATCTCACATTTGTTCAAATGTGCAGGATCTAAAGGAAAGTAGGAAACTGGTAAAATGTGAAGTGGATCTGAGAGTGGGCAATGGGGCAAGAGAATCTGCACTTGTTGTTGGATCAAGCTTTGTAGTTTTACCATCTGGTCTTATTCTAGAACTTCAAAACTGTTACTATATGCATGTTATAAGCATGAATTTAATTTATGTTTCTTGTTTAGACAAGAAGAGTTTGAACATTGTGTTATAAAGAATAGCATTTTCTCGATTTATATGAATGAGATTCTCTATGGACAAACACGTTTATATAACGGTTTATACGTTCTGGATCTAGACAATCGAGTCTATAACATCCAAAGTGAAAAGAAGATCAAGCTAACTGATTGAAATGAAACGTACCTTTGGCATTGTTGTTTTGACCAAATAAATGACAAACGCATAGCCAAGCTCTACAATTGTGGAATGTTGGACTCATTTGATCTCAGATCATATGAGACATGCAAGGCTTGTCTAATTGGTAAAGATGAAAAAAGTGCCCTTCACTAGAAACAATGAAAAGGGCCATTTAAGTGTTAGAGCTTATACACAGTGATGTGTGTAGGTTCATGAACACTCAAGCTAAATGAGGGTTTTGGTACTTCATTACCTTTACTAATGATTTTAGTAGATATGGTTATGTGTACCTAATGGCACACAAATATGAATCATTTGAAAAGTTCAAGAAATTTCATAATGAGGTACAAAATCAGCATGAGAAGAATATTAAGAAACTTTGATCCAATCGAGGTGGTGAATATCTTACCCAAGAATTTCTGAACCATCTACGAGAGTGTGGAATCATTTCATAACTCACTCCACCTGGCGCACCTCAGTTAAATTGTGTGTTTGAGAGGAGGAATCAAACTTTGATGGATATGGTTTGGTCCATGATGGGTCACATTGATCTTCCAGTTTCTTTCTAGGGCTATGCTCTTGAAACGATAGTGTTCACACTTAACTAAGTTTTGTCCTAAACGGTTTAGACTACGCCTTACGAGCTATGACATGAGAAAATGCTCAATCTAATATTTATGAGGATTTGGGGTTGTGAAGCTTATATGAAGAAGTTAATCACTGATAAGCTTGAGTCCAAATCTCATAAATGCTTTTTCATTGGTACCCTACTATAACTAAAGGATACCTATTCTACAACCCTGTTAACCAGAAAGTGTTCATAGCATAGACTGTGATGTTTCTAGAGAAATAGTTTATCTCCAAAGGAGACAGTGGGAAACATGTAGAACTTGGAGAAGTCCAAGAAAATCAAAGAGCGTCTAAAATTGAGGAGGAACATGAACATGAGTCACAACAAATTGTGACTAAAGAACCTGTTTAAGTAACACAGGAACTTCGTAGAAGCGATAGAACCCAAAATCAGCCAGAGAGGTACTATGGTCTTCTGGTGATGTGACTATCATTGATGACGAGCCAACATCCTACCAAGAAGCTATGGCAAGACTAGATTCTGAGAAGTGGATAGAATCCATGAGATTAGAGATGGAATCCATGTCACAAAACCAAGTTTGGGACTTGGTCATTGCACCCAATGTAGTAAAACCCATAGGATGCAAGTGAGTCTTCAAGAAGAAAGCTCACATGGATGGTAATATAATACCTACAAAGGGTGACTCGTAGAAAAGGGTTTCAAACAAATTCATGGTATATCTTATGATCAAACCTTTTCTTATGTTGCTATGCTTAAATCCATCAGAATCTTATTGGCTATAGTCACATACCATGACTATGAGATTTGGAAAATGAATGACAAAACTACTTTCCTAAATAGGAGATTACTTTAGGATTTTTATATGATACAACTCGAGGATTTTTTTTATCCGCAAAATCCTCATAAGGTATGCAAATTGAAAAGATCCATTTATGGATTAAAGTAGGCTTCCTAGAGCTGGAATCATCATTTTGGCGAAGCTATTAAAGAATTTGGATTCATAAAAAATGTAGATGAACCATGTGTGTATAAGAAGGTTAGTCGGCACAATCATCATTCTATTATTATATGTCGATGACATATTATTGATCGGAAATGACATCCCTATACTACAGTCTATTCAGACATGGTTAGGGAAATGCTTCTCGATGAAAGACTTAGGTAAAGTATCATACGTGCTTGACATAAAGATCTATATAGATAGATCTAGAAGGATGATTGGCCTAAGTCATAGGACATACTTGGATAAAATCCTTAAGAGGTTTAATATGTAGGAATCCAAGAAAGGTTCTTGCCTATGACCTATGGCATGCCTATTTCAAAGTCACAGTTTTATAAAACACATGAAGAAAGAGAGTGAATGAGTGTCATTTCATATGCCTCGGTAATTGGATCCATCATGTATGTCATGCTATGTACTCGCCTTGATGTCTTGTATGCTCGGAGCATGATGAGTCATTTCCAGTCAGACCTAAGTGAACAATATTGGGTAGCCGTAATGAACATTCTTAAGTTCCTGAGAAGGACTAAAGACATGTTCCTGGTTTATGGAGGTGAAGATGAGCTTTGTGTAAAAGGTTACACAAATGCTAGCTTCCAAATTGATGTGGATGATTTCATATCGTAATCAGGATACGTGTTTTGCATAAATGGTGGAGGTGTTAGCTGGAAAAGCTTAAAGCATCAAACAATTGATGATTCTACAATGGAAGTGGAATACATTTCCGTATCAGAAACAACTAAGGAAGTTGTTTGGATCAGAAAGTTCATTACGGAACTTGAAGTAGTCCCTAGGGCTTTAGAACCGATCCAATTCTATTGTGACAACAACGAAGCGATCGCACAAGAAAAGGAACCATGTTCTCATAATAGATCTAAGCACATCCTGCAGCATTACCACCTGATCAAAGAGATTCTTGATGGAGGTGATGTATCTATACATAGAATAGACACAAATTGCAACGTGGCAGATCCGCTTACAAAGACTCTGACACAACAAAAGTATCAAGGCCACTCTAATTCCATAGAACTTAGAAAAATGGTAGATTGGATTTAGTACAAGTGAGGGTTTATAGATGTTGTGCCCAAAAGCCAACTAGATTGTAATAATTGGTTTTTGGATACAGACGCTTTTATCTGATTAATGAGCCATTATTCAGATTATTATGATTATCTTTATTTTTGCGTTGGTATAAGAACGAATCACAATAATAAAACCTTGGAACAAGAGAGTTCCTAAATATCCCTAGTCAAGTACTATAAAGAACTAAGGTTGATATAGCACATGTGAGACTAGCATAAGGAAGATTCACGAATGAAGTGTGAGATCTTACTTATGATTACATGTGTACATGTAATGGTCTGACCCGTCCGTGGGAAATTTAATGATCGTGACATGATTATTATAAGTTCACACACTAACCATAGTACATCTAGTCCTTCGACCTGAGACTATGAAGATCTTGTCATGTTGAGCGGCGTGGTTTGATTCTATGCTCTATCATTTTCTTGACCGATGGAGTGTGTTAATTTTGGGTACTTCATAAAACATGGACTAAGAACTGTCATGGTGCAATACGGGATTCATCACTCCTATGTCACAGGAGTTTATTCTCATGGCCAAAATTGAATTAACAATTGAATTAGAGAATATGATGAGTGGACATAACATGTAATATTTTATAGTTTGATTGTTTGAGGTTTCGTCACGTAACAAATTCTACACTATTTGAGTGGTAGTGATGTGTGGCTAGATATCGCTCACTATCTATAAGTATAATTGAGAAATTATATTTATTTCCAACATAGGGGAAGCCTATTGGGTCGCATACCATAAAAATTATTTCAGAGTTTAGAAATCAGAAAAGGAATTTTAGGGACTTAAGTGATAACTTTGGAAAGTTAGGCACTTAAGTTCACAACTAGCTAAAGATGAGGGACAAGGAAAGGAGAAATTTTCTATATAAATAGAGGGTGAATTTCGCCCCTGACCTATGCATTCCTAGTCAGTGGCCCATTGCTGCTGACTTCTCTCTTTAGTTATGGTTAGAGAATTAATTGATAATTCTTCTGATTGGAGACTTCTTTTATGATTATGTTCTTCCTTCAAGTTACTAGCACAACTGGTGGAGCGGGAATTCTTAAAGCTTTGACGTGGACTGGTGGAGGAATTGTATCATCAATTCTGATAACGTGGAAAAGCATTAAACATAATTCAGAAACAACATCTTGAAAGGTATTAATTCTCAAAACAAAAATTGTTTTGACTTAATTATACATGGATCCTGGCGGGGTTATATTTAATTTTTAATTATTTTGCTGTGCATTATGTGAGATTTCAATGAACCGCAACACCTTGGTTAGTGACTATTTCAAGGGGCAGGCCAAATCAACAAATTATGTCATCAAAGACCGTGTTGATCACATCATCATTCCTGATGCTGGTCTGGCCTCAACCCATTTTTTGAAATATTCCGCATCTATGAGGATGAACTTGCGATGTCGGTGCGCTTAGGGGAATGAACTCAGTATTTGTAGCTCACATTTGTGGAAATAACATGGTGCTACAATAAGGGTCAGTTGCTCGGTAGGAAACCGTGACTGGTTTACAAAGCGTTAGCAATGGTCGCATCTTTTGATGTATTCCTTAGTGTCTCGCTTCATTGTTGGCCATAAATATCCAAGCCTTCGTAGTTTTCTCAGGATGGCCCGGGGACCTTGATGGTTAGCACACAACCTTTCATTTGTTTCTATCAATGTTGTCTCTAGCTCCACATCTCTAAGGCACTTTGTGTAAGGTTCGTAACCAAATGGCTTCCTGTATAGATCCCCTTCTGAGGATAACTTGTATCGTGCGGACTAGACTTGAAGTTTATGAGCCTTAAACTAGTCTTTGGGAAGTTCTCCCGTCCCCAGGTAGCTCGCTATCGGGGAAAGCCAGTCCGCCTCTAATGGCCGGTAGGCCCAATCTTATAAACCAGGCTAAAAAGGCCTACCAAAGATAGGTTAGTAACCTAGGAAGAAAGACCGATTAAAAATGCCCGAACACAGTAAACCCGGATGCACAGACATCTAGCCCGATCACCAGTATTCGGGACATAGCAGCCTAAGGGCCAGCCTCCTAGCCAACTTCACCATGTGTTCTCTAACACCAGCCGCCTCTCCCAAACAAATACTCCCTCCATTCTAAAAAAATTATATCGTTTGACTTTGTTGTTTCAATGTTCAATATTTGACTCAAATTTTAATAAAGATAAATAGTGTAAAAAAAATAATAAAAAATATTTTTAGAAAATTTGGATATCAAATAATGGTTCCCAAATAAATTTTCTAGTTTTCAATATCTAAAAATAAATGAAAATAAATCATAGATTAAATACAGTGAAACTGTCAAAACAAATGATACAATCTTTTGAGGATGGAGGGAGTATTACAAACATCTCATCCTATTAGACAAGACTATATAAGCCAATTCCATTTACTCATATGAGGTAACTATTCACTTTACCTTAGATCTGGTATATTCTCTTTGCCCAATCCCTTTTACTAACTTAAGCATCGGAGGACCCTCCTCCAGGCACAACTCGGTGTGGTTTATAGATTATGTTCTTTGTGCATACACATCCACCTTCTTAGCAAAGCATGGATTCAACAATGACTAGGACTAGGGGTAGAAACTAAAGAGTGTAGTGGTGATAACAACCTTCATTCGAACCTTAGTCTCATCACCCATAAGTCTCCTCGATACAACTCACAGGAAAGATGGCGGAGTCACAACGGACTCGCTTAAGTGCCACCTCCTAAGACAAAGTTATACCAATTTAACAGGGTCTCTAGAGACCTTAGTAATAACCGAAGATATTGATATCTTGATAAAAAGCTTCTCCTTTTCTAGGTACTAGCATGGATCACAAGGTTTGATAATTTACGGAAGTGATACTGCCTAACTTGAAGAATATAACTACAGCAATAGTAAATACCTCAAGTATTGGCGGATGATGAAGAATGGACCAAGGACCTCGACTCAGCGGTCTGAGAAGCAACCCCGAGTATGATTCTAAAGACTCAAAGAAAGCCTCGAGGGCTGAGATGGAGGAAGAAGAGGTGAGACCAAAAAACACTTATCTTTTAATTCATAAAAGAAAGTATTACACATATGAGTTCTATTTTACAATGAAGGGATTCTATTTATAGGCAAGAGGGATTCCCTCCCCCTTAGATATTTATAGGCCTTGGAGTGGACTTCTTGCTTGCTTAGGAGGTGTCTTGACTTGTGTTGGGGTTATGTCCTCATCACAACTACTGCGAGGAGATCCGGATGGATAGTAAGAACACTTGTGAGTACCTGCATGAAGACCATAATATAAAAGCCTAGAATCCACCACCCCTAATGATGATCCCAATCATAATGGAATACTGGATGCGTATAAATGACTTTCTAACCCACACATCCAGACCATAACACATCACCACCCAAGGCAGGGTGAGCTTTCGCTCGACCCTGTTGTACTCAATTCTTGCTCGGCTTGCTCGTCCTTGGTAGAGCCTAACCGGGCATTCAGTCTTGCGTCCTTTGAAAAAACCACTAGAGCAACAAAGGAAAGCGGACCATGGGAGAGCAGAACAAGAAAACCCACGAGAGGCGAGTCTGCTGCCAGCCCACTCGATGAGGGCACCCTTTGGCCATCAGAAAGCCAATCGAATGCAGTCCAGATCTCACCCACCACCAAAACTAAATTACCCCACCTATACCTCCATGGTGGAGCGCCATGAAATTATGACCAAGATAATGAACTAGTCCCACCATCACACCAATTGGTGCCTAAGTTGACCAGAAAACAAGAGGTTCGACGGAGACACGCCGGAATATCGGCTGCACAGTGCTAGAAACGAACCTGGCGGCCCAAAGCGCCCCCCGTAATCCATGGCATCGGACAAGGCCCAGAGCTTTCATAACCGAAAATGATCCGGCACAAAGGCCAATCGATTCCGGTCATCCTAAAACCAGATAACCGGGCCCGACAGTAGGTACAAAACTGGACTCTGCAACATGGGCTGACATGATGACGATGGAGAACAGCAGCAGGAGACCGCCAGGGACGGTGAAAGCAACAAGACAAATGTTGGGCTGAGTCATCGACGCTTGAGTAGGGACGGAACCGGCGGCCTGAAGGTTGAAGGCAAGTGGCAGCGGCTGCTGAGGCACGAAAAGACCTAGGCATCACGATACACTTCCAAAATCTTATTAGAGAGTAATAGATCAGAAAGTTATATTATGTGACTATTTAATTATCTCTAATACTGTTAATAGCAACACACAAGATTTTGGTTACTCGCGCTCCGCAGCGGGTATAAATTATAGTAACATTTTATATAAATTTCAGGGACCAATGC
>JBBYHH010451503.1:0-11421 GCA_038382905.1 Daphne laureola
CAAGGAAATAATAAACCTTCGTTTTCTTTGAATGTGATTTTGAAAATCTTAGATTACAAACATCAAACCCCACCACTTCCATATACAATATGCACAATGACATAGACCCTTATGGTACTGAAAAACAGAGCTAATGAATTCCAAGTTTTAACCACACTTGCAACATATGTCTACACAACAGTTGAGTAGAAGATGCTTGCATATTCGAAAGAAATCTAAAATGGTTGCAGCTGCAAAAACATAGAGACTTCAAGTTTGCGCACACACAAGTAATTCAAGCACCTGTATTTTCTAACTGATTCCTAGAATAAATTTGTAATCATCTTCATGTAAAGAACATGTCTAGCAAACACAAGTGATGTAAAGAACATGTCTAGCAAACGCTCACATGTTCAACTACTGAACATTGGCACCAAAATTAGCGAATCTGCATGTTTAATGTTGAGTGCAATGAGAAGACATATCAACCATAATTATTGATTGTTGCGATCGCACTTGTAGTTGACATTTACATGATTAGAGAGATAGAATGATATAGCTGGTTAGTGACAGTTACAAAACACTCTTCATCCCATATCAAGTGAAACATTCCTGAAGATTTAGAAATTTCGAGAGAGAAAATGACGTCTCCACCTGAACCCTTGAAATGCAGACTAAAAATAGATTATAGGATATGTGAAATAAAATTTTCTCAATGATGTTTAACTTCCTTGGACCTTCGTGCCAGTAAATTTATTGACCCTTTCTTCCACTGACCTGAATAGTCTTTAGTATTTTGATCCAAATATCAGGGAATTTTTGTTACAGACAAATATACTCCTATTACATTAAATAGAAAGATGTTTAGTAACACTAAACCAGGTTATACACGTTGTACTGTAATTTTAACTAAAAAGATATATGATTACTTTCCTCTGAAGTAACCAAAAATACTATACAAAAGATTAAAATCACGGAGAAACAATTCCCCTTTCACAGACTACGTATGTTAAACATAAGTAACATACATAAATACAGAGAAACATAGAAAAATTTCAACACTTTCCAACCCACTCCCAATACCGGTTTGCAGAGTTCTCTGGTTTTCAATTTGGAAATGGGCGGCTGATGATAGCCTGTAAGTTGCTAAGACTTACAGTACTATCAGCAAGGTTATTACAGGGACATACTCTACATATAAAGAAAAATTCCAATAGCTTTGGGACGACCCAAAATGAATATGTTCCATCAGGGATGGAACAGTAGTTAAATATTTAAAAAGCCCATATTGCCTGAGATATAAGTGAGAAGTAAATCGGACAACAATTTCCCATAATCAGTAAGAAAGCATCAACATTAACTATTAAAGAGATTAAAGAAAAGATGACCAATAAAAGTAACCTGGGAGTGACCAACCTAACTACTGCAATAATCCAAATTGAGCAGAAGCCTAGAACTGTGTCATATTTAGAAATTAGGATGCTAGGCTAGCAAAGGTACAATATACCAAGTTCACAACCACCAGCAATATGTCAAGTCAAGGATGGCAGCAGTCTTGGTGCTAGAATGAATCCTGGCTAGGTAAATTATGAAAACTGACCCTTATCGATGTTTTCAACTTTCAAATAGCACGCCAATAACCACTCTCAATGATCAAATAAAAACTTATGTAAATATAGATTTGACATACCAGACCAGCTAGAATAAGCAGGAACATTGAATCAAATCTCACTTTGCTATGCACAGCTTAAAGAAATCAGCACGTAAGAAGTTGGACTACGTAAAAAAGATACTCCCTTCATCCAAAAGTAATGAAACTTTGATTTTTTATATTCATTTTACACCAATTTATCTACATTATTCTATAGAAGGAAAAATATAAGTAAAATATGTTTGTTAAATAGACACACCAAATTTTCATTTGCATACAAAAAAATTAAATTTATATTTCGAAATGATTGAAAAGAAAAATTATAGATTAAATGTTGAAAAACAAACGTTTCATTATTTTTTGGACGAACGGAGCATACACTAATAAGCAGAATCCTGGTCCATAGGAGAAAAAATGACATCAAGCAGAAACATCTTTAGAGCAGCTGTGCAACATGAATTATACAGCTTCTTGTCTGATCTGACAAGCTAACTGTAACATAATTCAAGATTTTAGAAAGAAAATTTTGGAAAAATGATAATAAGTCAGTCCCAAATATATTCCATGAGGCATAAACCTAGAACTCTCAATGAACCACAATGCGTAAATAAATGAACACGCCCTACATCTAACAAGGTGTAAAATGTGGAAAGAATAAGATTGCTAAAAGTATAACAGGAATTGAATTACACTAATATTAGATGAATCAACATATAGTTTAAGAGTGGATTAACATATAGATGAATGACAAACTAAGCCCACTACCAAAAACTCAGCTAGCATGCAACATGTACAATCTTCACCCGCAGATTGTCAAATGACTTGGACCATGCAAACAAATAAAGCCACACCCCTAATGTATAGATGGTAAGTGCATAATCTCCATGAAAACCACACCCCTCAATGAATGATTTATATAGTTTTGTTCATTGTGGAATTATTTCAACAATTTAAAGCCAAAAATAAATAGATAAATAAAATAAAATAAAATCATATTATCCATTTAAACGTTCTCCTTCCCTCATCATAAAATTTATAACAATGACAAACAGAGAAAATTCCAGACGCTATCATCTTTTCCCTTACCAGCTATTGATAAAGTGTTTGATAACCCAAAAAACATCCATTGGAGATCCCCTCGAGGCAAGACCTCGCCCACAGCCTTAATGTTGTCGAGCAACCTACCAAAGGGGAATAATTAACATCAAATAACTCCAGATTATAAAAGAAAAAGAAAAAGAGGGCAGGGCGAAAAAAATGGGTGAACAAACTCTGACCAGGAGCAGCACTAATGTGTACAGGGACTTTGGAGCTTTCTTCCAAGTTATCAATTAGAAGCTGCAATTGTCTACTTCTCTCTGCAGTGACACAGATCGGATGTTTCCACCATTTTTCACGCTGTTATTATCATCTGAAGTCTTTCATGAAAGCTTTTTCTTCTTCTATGTAGAAACCATTATCTCCTTCTCTGGTCACTTTCATTTTTTCAACACTTTCACAAGTTTACCTTTCAGAATGGTCTTCTTTATGGATGTTTCTTCATCTTCATTTTCAAACCCCGAATCTCACTCTGCCTCCTCTTCAGCACTTGCAGATTGGGGTGAATGCTTATCATCTCTCGCAGTCTTTTAAATGCTTTACCTAAGCACCTTCCTCGATTCTCATTGCAACCTTCAAGTGACATCAGAAACTGGAAACAAGAAAAAACTGCAATTATTAGCTATGAGGCTAAAATTAAGCATCATAAACAATCATGGTCCCCTAGTCCAACTTTTTTTTCTTATAAGCGATTCCTGACGATCAAAAGCTAAGAAAGAAGACAAGATCCTACAAGAACAGAGCAGGATCTCTTTGTACATGATTAATTGGATTATGTATGGGGCCAGTCCCGATTGCTTAAATCCCATAAACTCAAGCCAGGCAGGGGCACAGAGAAATCATTGAAGCTAAAAATCGGAGATTACAAAGAAACAGATCGAACCGAGATTTCTATCTAGAAAACAGATCTTATCCTGCAGAATATAGCCACTTTTTTTTACAGGAAAAAAATAATAAATAATAATAATAACAATTAACAGAGGTGGAAAGCAAGCGACATCTCGCATCAGATTGAGGAATGCTTACCAGACGAAATTGTTGTGGATTCAACGTTAAGGAATTGTTCTCGCATTAGACCTGTTCCGCTTTCTTTTCTTTCTTTTGTTTTGTTCTCTGATTGCAGAATCTTAATAACTTGTGTACGGTTACGTAGATCTGAGAAACAGGAGTTCAGTTTTACTGACAGTGGTCGTGTTTGACCAGAACCGTAAGTACGAGGGAGCTTCTCAATTAGTATAGGTATGTAAAAATTACACTTTTTATCCCTATATACAAATTTAATAGTAGAATTAGATAAAAATTTACCTATTAAAAAAATAAAGATTACAAATTCACTCATAATGATTTTTATATAAAAATTAAAACTTTTAATTTTATTCTTAAGATTTTTAAGAAAGCACGCTTAACTTGAGTGTATAATACCAAAAGAATATTGTAAAAGAATTTATCATAAAACAGAATACGATGTATCCATTACTTTTTTATTAATTTATCATTTAGTCCCCATATTATTATGACTCGTTCAGTTTAATCATTAGATCGTGACTCGGAACTACTCAATTTCTTAATTATGCTCTCTCAAATACTTTACTCATTTCATCGTAGGAAAGGTAGTTGAATTCCGGCTAAAATACATGTTTTGGTTCTAGAATTTCAAAGTTCTTTCCTAATTATCTCAAAATTATATATAGTACTATTTAAATTTTCATGTATTAAAGTTATTTATTTATATTTTTTATTCTAAATAATTACTTAGATATCATTTTGTTTAAATTTATTCTCACAACTAACCTAAAAATATTTAAAAATAGGGTAATTATCAAAGACCCTCATGAGATTTGGTGAATTTTTCACTTTCCCTCTCGTATTTTTGAAATTCTCAAAAAAATCCCCTTAAGGTTTGGGAAAATCTATAGTTTCCCCCCAACCTGTAACCTCCGTTAATAATTCTATAATTCTGTTAGATTTTAGGATTAACTACAAAAATTACATCCTTACTTTTTAAACCCTAACAATTACACCCTAAACTTTCATCCCTTACAGATTTACCATCTCCTACCCCAACTCAATCCTACACCCTCACTTCAAACAACATATTTAATCATTTTTACAGTATTTCTAGAGTGTCGATGTTCATTTTTGAATTCTTGTTATTTTATCCTACTAGAATATCATTAAAATTAATAATGTCAAGTTGATGGACACTGAACGATTTTAAGTAATTGTATTAGAGCATCTATAACAATGCTAGCTAATTTTAAGTTAAATTTATAGTTAAAATGATAAAAAGGTTATTTTAACTGATGAATTTAACATCTTCACCACACCAATACTAGGTATTAGCTATTTTGGCTAGTGAATTTAATATTTTATCTTTGCGCTCCTAAATTTGGAGAGCATGATAGCAAAAGTTATTATGGCTAGTGTAATAGTTAACATTGCTCGATGAGACTTTTCTCATTTTTTCTATTTTTACTAGCTACATTTTACTTAGAAGTCTTATAGCTAACATTATTATAGATACTCTTAGGAGACAAATATGTGTCTTTGAGCTGAGTTTGTCTGCATTTACTGCAAGATGCAGTGTATCTAGATCATTGCCACCACATCCTCATAAATTAACATTTGTAAGGATGTGTGGTGAGAGATCCAGAAACATTAACACTGCAGTCAACAATCATGGTAGAGAAATTTGATATTCGTGCACTTTATTCCTTAAATTATAAATTTTTCCTTAAAACTCATTTTCTCTCTCTTCTTAGTTTGATCTATCTATCTTAAGATCAGCCTGTCGGAGTCGTACCCATCTCCATCACTCATGTGATCAATCTTAGAAGACTTCGTTTGTGAATACAATAAGAAGCACTACAAAAACAAAATCCAATATATGATTCTTCTGGCCAAATTGCACCATCTATACCTAAACTATACTCATTGTTACGAATCGATACCTAAATAAATTTTTGTTGTAAAAGTGGCTTGAAGTATGATTTTGTTGCAAATTTATACCTGTCGTTTAATATCTGTTAAAACTTAACACAAAATTTGGTTAAAATGATCAAATTAACCATTAGGATCTTTGAAATGTGTTGAACATCTCTAACTTTATAATTTTACTTTTCTCAACCATTGTTCTTAATTACGTGTTTTCAAATAATATTTTCAAATCATGAATACTGAGATTGAGTCTTAAATATCAAAAACAAATAATAAAATATGAAAACAAAATTCTATAATTACATCTTTAATAAAAAAATTCTTCAAAATGTTACTTTTTTATTGCATAAAAAATACTAAATTATCAAAAAGAAGATGTAAGAATGAATAGTTAGTTTCTAAAAAAATCTACAATTGCTATAAAAAGAATTAAAGTGATGTACAAAATATTGCACAATGATATTTAATTTATTTGAAATTCTACATTCTATTTGGTATGTAGTTTATGAATTTTGTTACTTCAATATTTTGATATAAAATTCTAAATAATTTACATGTGCATGACTCATTGATTGAAGTTTCTAAAAATATATATGTTAAACATTCCTTAAAAAAATATTCGTAAAATTAATTTAAACTAAGCAAATAATTGAAAAATGAAATAAAAATTAAAATGAGAGATGAAAATAGTACTAAGACGTAATAGGGTAGAAAAAAGATCACCATGTTACTTACAGACCACTACACATCACTAGTACAAATATTATTTTAAACATTTGTTTTCATATTTTATAATTTTTTGGATATTTTAAACTCAATCTATAAGTAATTTTATGGAGTTGGAATGATTATCTGAAATAATATACACGTAGTTAAAAACAATGACTCAAAATATAAAATTATAAAACTAGAGGAGCGTTCAACACATTTCAAAAACTCTAAGCGTCAATTTGAGCATTTTAATCAGAATTTTCGTTAAGTCTTAACAAAGATTAAGCGGGAGGTATAGATTTGCAGCAAACTCATACTTTAGAGTCACTTTTGTAACAAAATTCTTTTCAGGTATAGATTTGCAACAATGAGTATAGTTTAGATATAGATGATGTAATTTACTCGATAGAAAAGTAATGAACTTAATAATCTTTTATTAGTAAATTTCGCCTGTGGTCCCATTTTAAGTTTCGTTAACCTATTTTGGTCTCATTTTAAATTTTTGCCCAGTCCTATTTTTTGAGTTTCTCACCCAATTCAGTCATTTCCGTCCATCTTCTCCGTTTAAATGGACAAAATAATGTAAAAATACGATTTTACCCTTAATTAAGTGTACAATACACCTTAAGTTTTTAAAACTTAGTCAATTCTACCCTCAACATATTTAAAACTTACACATTAACTCTCAAACTCATAATTCAGCCATCTTCCTCTCTCACTTCTACTACAATTCTGCCATTTTTAGAACATAGTATTTCATGTTCTTGGGTTGACTAAGCAACTCTCAATCCAACAAGACAAACACAGCCTAGAAAGCTACTATCTCCGTCTCATAAAGATTGCAACGTTTGACTTTTCGCATTGTGTTTGACTCAATTTTTAGCAAAGAATAATTTGTTAAAAATAATTTTTAAAAAAATATTTAGAAACTAAACACATTCATTTAACATATGCATATAAATTATTTGACATCATATGTCAACATGTTGAAGAGAAAGAATCAAGAATTAAATGCTGAAAATGAAATGTTACAATCTTTATGGGACGGATGAGAGTATGATTATGGGGAAACAAACTTGGGAAGTGAAGAGATATGGGAAGCGACGGGATTTGAGAAGTGGGCAACGGCGATGCAGAAGGATTTGAAAAGCGGCCAACGGGAGGAGCAACGACCATGACCCCCGTCACCACACCGTTGACTCTGCCGTTGGTATCCTCTTTTGGGAATAGATTTGGAAAGCTTCGAGACTCGACAACGACGTGAATTGGAGTTTCGATGGAGACGAACCGAGCGCAACGACAACAAGTGAACTCTGAAGGAAATTGGGTGATTCGAGAATATAGGGTGAGATCATTCCTCATTATTCTTCCTTCGTTATTTTGAATTTGCATATTTCAATAATGGATTGATAATTGTTCTATTATAACCGTGCAGTTGATACTTCGTGTGTTTTGTATTTGTAAGTTGTAACTTATAACATGCATGTTAGAGCCATTCATCCATTTATTTAAATGAAAGTCTTTAATCAGCCATGTTGAACTCGGTTAAGTGAGAATCTGGATTGGTTGCAAGGAGTAATTGTTAGGAACCTCCTGAGCATGTAGTTTTGGAATCTCACTGCTCCTTTAATTAGTCACATGTTTTAGGATTTTAAGCTTGTTTTGAGATGTAGTTTTAGCTCGTGTTTTAGTCTTGGGTTGCTGTTTAGGAAACTGATAGTTTGACTGATAATTGTTTTGAAGTGGAGAAGATGGTAAAGATAAGCTTAAAAAAAAAATTGGGATAAAATCGCTTGAGTTAGAATTTTTAAAGAGTATTGCAACAATTAATTGAAGAGTGTAACGAACATTTCACATTATTCTGTCTATTTAAATTGAGAAGATGGGCGGAAAGAACTTAATTGGATCAGAAACTCAAAATATATGATTGAAATATAACAAAAACTTAAAATAGGACGAGAATAGGTCAACGAAACTTAAAATGGGACCGTAGATAAAATTTACTCAATCTTTTATATATGAAGATTTTGAAAAAAAAGAAAAGAAAAGAAAACTGAAAAAGTTGATTTGATGAACACACTGAAGGAAATTAATTTATAAAGAAGAAAAGAAAAAAGGATACAAGTACAGGCTGCAACTGTTAGTCTGTTACAGCTAAAAGGGGATAAAGGAAGAAAATGCAGCGGGGGAGAAAAACCTAGTTTTTGCGGATCTTGATTAAAATCCAATTCCCCATCTCTCTTTCCGACCACAGGCTGCCATCTTGATCAAGTGGACGCTGCTCTTCCGTTCTCTGCGTCACTAATCTCATTATTAATTTGGTATCTCTACAAAAGTGGAACCTGTATAAAGAAGAAAACCAATGCAGACCTGTTCAACTGCATGCAGATGTCATCCTTCCTCAGTCCCGATGAGACGCACCAGTTTTTTGAGATGCACGCGCCAATTAAAAGTGGAGCCTCTCTTTATGTATCTTAATTAGATTGATCTCTTGTAAGGCCCCGGTTGTCATCTTCAAGCTAATTATCTATATTCACAGAGTTCTGCGGTGAGTGGCTTTATAAAATCTTGCCTTTTTTTGGTTTTCGGTTTGTTTTATTTCCTTATTATTTCTGGGAATATACTTGTTAATCCATAAGGTGTGAAGATCCGTCTCCTCCAGGTTCCTTAGAGCCTCTGTTGTGGTTCAACCTGTCTCATGTTTGATCGATTTGGCATCATGCTCTGAAGAACGGAGAGATCTTGCTTCTGTCTCTGCTTTAAATTCACATGCTTTAACTGACTTGAACCAAATATACCATTTTCCTAATTGCTCTGTTGTCCACTCTGTTCTCTGCTTTTCATCCCATTTGTGTTCTATCTCCTCCTTTTTGGTTAATGGTATATCTTTGGAAATTACTTGAACCATTATTCTTATCCTCCTTGTGTTTTTAAGGTGTTTCTAGGGTTTTTTCATCTACAGTATCTTTTTGTATTTTCTCTATTTTTTCTTTCAAAGAGATCAGTGTTACTCTGACTTTTGGAAAATCGGGCACATTACAGTATATGCTTTTGATCATCAAGAAGTGTACAGAAACAAAAAATTGGAAAACTAATTGTAAACATAACACCAGACTATGATTCAAATACATTTTACACCTAACATTAGAAAGTATCCACCTTTACCCCTCTGCTTCTCGATCTCTAGTCTGCTAGCAAAGCAACCCATTTGTTGCTTGTTGATTTCATCTGCATCTCTCTACCAGTTTGCCTATTTACCATTAATTTTTTGTGCTTAATTTGTGAAAGTGTGAATATACATAGGATCAAATAGTAGTAACTGAAAAAGACAACTCACACATAAGATAAAACAGAAGCCTTCGCCACATCTGCTCTAGCATTTCTAACAGCTGGTAGGTAGGGCGTCCTAATAACTGACCTGCATCATCGATTTAAAGGCATAGATTGTAAATATTCCTACTGGATGAAGCTTAAATACACTACTCACATGTAAACATCCTACTGGATGAAGCTTAAATACACTACTCACATGTAAACATTCCTACTGGATGAAGCTTAAATATACTCACATGTAACTGCATCATCAAGGTTTACCGTGCCTTAAGAATATTGAGCCCACGCAACTCCTTAACAACTTCATCACTCGAAGGCCTCTCACCGGGATAATACTTCACACACTGCAGTGCGAGTATTGTAACCAACTGCCCATCACTCGTGAGAAAACCACTATCATTCTGCAGGAACACGTCCACAAGCGAGAATGTGCAGTTCTGCATTTCAGATGCACCAGCCAACCAGTCTTCTTCCTGCTTCGTGTGCTCTAGCATTTCAAACAGCTGGTAGGTCATGTAGGGCGTCCTAGTTACTGGCCTGCTTCGTCGATTTAAAGGCATAGATTGCAAACATTCCTACTGGATAAAGACTCAACATGTCACTGCAACATCAAGGTTTACTGTGCCTTATGAATATTGAGAGCACGCAACTTGTTAACAACTTCATCACTCGAAGGCCTCTCACCGGGATAATACCTCACACAATGCAGTGCGAGTTCCGTAACCAACTCCCCATCCCTCTTCAGAAAACCACTATCATTCTGCAAGGACTCATCCACAAGCAAAAAGCTGCAGTTCTGCATTTCAGATGCACCAGCCGCCGACCAGTCTTCTTTCTGCTTCTGCGCCCATTCATCTATAGATGGTTCATCTTGATACGATTTGAAATCATCTGGTACTTTCCTTTTAGCTATTAGGCAAATCAGCAGAATACCCAATGCAAAAACATCGATCAAGTCATCAAAGAGATGCCCTGCACGACATTCCAAACAGAAATGAAGCACATACCTGAGATAAGATTAAACCAAAATGTTCATAGTTGGACCTAATTATTTCACCACCAAACCCAGACCACGCTAAAGTGTCTCTAGCATAAAAGTTAGACATTGGTGGATATTTGCAGAAAGCTGGTATAGGGCCACTAACATCCACGGAATTTAAATAAAACGGAATATCAGTGAAAAACCATGTCTGCTACATGCTCTCTCCATAGATCAGTAAGCTCGCTATAAAATTAGAGAACTAATCAGTTGTGATTTGTGAACATACCTTCGGAAAAGAAAGGCTCACAATACCCCAAAGAGCCAAACCTAAATTTTTCACGCCTCTGCGCAGGGAATACTCCTCCACAGATGATGCTAAAGTCGATCAACTTTGGGCTGTAATTCTACAATTGACAGAAGTAATATATTGGAACTTTTTACAAAATGAATATGCAAGTCAATAGAATCAAAATGACTGCTATAGCAGGAACCTTGTCGAGCATTATGTGTGCAGCAGCAATGTTCCGAACCACATACAGAGAGTAGGGTGGGTCACCAGCATGTAGAAATTCCAACAAGGACGCAAATTCAAGAGCAACTTTCATCCTCCTTTCCCATGTAAAATTCTCTGTAAATAAATCAACTATCAATTGTTGACACAATAACCAATCATGAATCATAAAGTTTAGGCAACAAGATATCAGAGGTATGAACTTGAAGTATAAGAAGT
>JBBYHH010451614.1:0-11420 GCA_038382905.1 Daphne laureola
TCAGGTTCTGGGCCCGCGGAGTAGTGATCCGCTTGGCCAATAGTTTTTGTACCTCAGGTACAATGGCTCCTTGGAAATTATGTTATGTAGTTTTGTGGGAAGCAATAGCACGAATGGGTATTGAAGTTTATTAGTTTCTAATGGTTAATGTTCGGTAATTGTCACAGCTTAAAGTAGTAGCAGCAGTTGGTCAGGCACACAGTTAGACCCTTGTTGTCCTGGCAATCGAGCAAAGTAGGTTTAGCTTATTAGCTGGATGTATGCTCCGTAGTATAGAATGCACATCATGTAGACTTTAAGTTGTTCTTTTGATGGTTATATGTTACGGTGATGTATGTATGTTTGGATGCTTGATGGTTATTACTGTATGATTATGATTCCTATGTTTATGCACACCATGTAGACCTTCCTTCTGGATTTCTGGTCCAAGAGGAGCTCAGTTATTGTTTTGTTGCTTTGTTTGCAGGGACCTGTATGGGAACTACCCACTATACAGTTTCATTTTATAGGGTTTGGTCTTACAGGTTACCACCACCGCA
This sequence comes from Daphne laureola, assembly GCA_038382905.1. NCBI lineage: Eukaryota > Viridiplantae > Streptophyta > Magnoliopsida > Malvales > Thymelaeaceae > Daphne > Daphne laureola. Next base: position 540 of record JBBYHH010451614.1, read on the forward strand.
CCGACCCAGCGTCTGCTTCCCACCGAGCTGTGCGTAGATAGGGGTGGTGGTAACAATATATACGCTGGTTGAAACTAGCTCTCGGGCCGAGGGTACGGCCTGGTGAATCCTGAGTCTAGTTCCAAGGTAGGGGTAAAGGCTTGCAGGTATACTGATGTGGGACTCACAGCTCCCAATGATGATGATGCACTGCGGTCGCACAATAATCGACATTGATGTTCTAGGTCCCGATATCATGACCTTCGTGATTACCATGGTAGACCTGATGACTAATGATTGATGACTGATGATTGATGTTCCAGGTTCTGGAGTCATGTTATATGTGACCATTTCGTAGAACCTGACGACTAATGACAGATGATATACCAGGTCCCGGTACCACGACCTGCGTGATTACCGTGGTAGACCTGATGACAATGGTAGTACGAAGACCATATGCCCCGTTCTAGTACTATCCGCCACTATAGAGCTCCGGGGTTGCGAAACAACTATCGGGGGCGGTCGTGATTGATTGATTGATTGAATGAAATTGTGCATTGCATATCATTTGCATGTTTATATATATACTGTATACTGCATACTGTCATGCTAACATTGTCATTGCAGGCAACGACTGAAGATTTCCCCCTTTACTTCTACCTAACCCCTTACTGAGTTCACCCCGGAACTCACCCCTTATATCTCCCTATTTCAGGAGCATCGGGATCTAAAGCCGCAGATTGAGATTCCGCCTGGCCATACTGTATTTTGTTTCTGAGGTACTGACGTTTGCTCCTGAGTTATGTTTAATGAACTGTACAGTTTAGGGGAGTTCCCGGTAGAGAACAAAATGATGTTACAGATGATGATATTGAATACAATACAGATTTACAGAAATATAATGTTGTATAGGTACTAATGGTTTAACACATATTTTCGGTATGTAGCTACAACAGCAGCAACAACAGTGTCAGGCCAGATAGTCAATGATTGCTTAACTGACCACCTTATTTATAGTAGGTGCAATACAAGTTAAGACGGCTCTGTAGAAGTAGGTTTCAATGTACATATAGCTTAGACAATCACATTTTGTTGCATGTACGAATGATGCATGGTTGATGTATTTTGATGATATTGACATTTATAGATATGGATTACATGCCTATGGATATTGTATGATTGCATTTTTATTTTATCAGGGATTGCTTGCCGGAGGCAGCTTCCTTTTGGAGTATCTCGCCTGAGCTGAGCTCAGTTTATCTATATATTGTTAAACTGTCTGTATTGCAGGAAAGAAATGACATGTTGCCAAATTTCAGAAAACAACATTTTTGGGCTAACGTTTCCGAATAAACTGTATCATTTGACATCGTCAAAAATTATGAAATTTTATGAGGTTGTATCTCTATGTGTCTAGTGTCCAAAAAAATTTACGGAACTTAATTTGGACACCTGTGGAATTCTCTATAAATGTTTGACTGAAAGGTGGTCTAGTTGGGAACTGTGAAACTGTTCTGTATGAATGTTTATGAGCCAAGGACCGGGTTATGAAATCGACCCATTGTACTGGCTGTGTAAAGAAAGGTAAAGTGATCATCACCGTCGCCCTTCCAGACCGCATCTGCTTTTGCCGGGTCCTGCATGGAGGGGGTGGTGACAAGTTGGTATCAGAGCAGGTTAAGGTTTTACTTTAGTTGGGATATGCTCACGAGGTAGGTCTTAGTTCCACTGGGTTGATCCCGGATAGTTCCCCTAGGGAAGACGCCCGCTTCCTTACGTGAACTGCCTGGATCAGGCAATGGAACTTTGGGCTACTGATCTAGACATGCTCAACTCGAGTAAAATTTTGATTAGATCCCGGTAAAGCGGGACTACAGGTGATTGTTTTAGTATCACTTGAATGGAAGGATGTAGGATTGTCTAATTGCTTATTGTACTATTGTGTGTTGCTTTGATGCGAATTGTTCTCTGTGATAAATTTGCATCATGCATCATACATTGCATCTACTCTATAGAGCCATAGGATACACTGCTGCTGCTAAGTTTATGTGTTAACCATTGTACGTATGTTATTGCATCGATTGAAGTAGGAAATGGTAAAGACCGACTCATAGCGAGGTAAGCGAAAGGAGGCAGGAAATGTCGATCCTCCTCCACAAGTACATCCAGCTCCCCTACCACCACCGCAAGGGCAGGTCCTAGAGAACCTCCTGCAGGTGCTTGGGTAGCTGAGGATAGTTATTGATACCCTTCTACCAAGGGCAGAACAGGGTGGCCCGGTGGAACAACCTGCGGAGAACACCACAGATGATCGTGCATATGCAGAAAGTGAAGAAGATCATAGTGATGATGAATATGTACCGAGAGCCCAGAGGTCCCAAACACAGGGTACCATGGGTACAAAAAGTCTAACAATGTTGGAGCGCTTTCAATGCTTAGACCCCCCAAGGTTTACAGGTGACAGAGGACCGGAATCTGCGGAAAAATGTTACCCAGATATGGAAAGGCTACTTGAGAGGATAGGTTTTTCCTCCCAAGATATGGTTACACTGGACACATTCAACCTGTGTGAGCGATCATATGGATGGTGGAAACGCATTACTGAAGGTAGAAGGGCTAAGTATGTCCTGAAAGGACGATGAGACCCTGAAGTTACATGGAAGGAATTCACCAAGTTGTTTCATGAACAGTAGGTAGGTTATGCTGCCCACGATCGCCACCAAGCAGAGTTTCACAGCTTGGAATAGGGAGACATGACGGTCGCGGAATATGAATGAGAATTTGACCGACTCGTCAGGTATGTATCCCAATATGAAGATAATTAAGAACAGAAAGAAAAAAGATTCATCCGCAGATTATGGGGTGACATCAGGAAGTACGTGGCACCGCTCGGTATTACCAAATACCTGGATGCGGTATAAAAAGAAAAAATTGTTGAAATGGAAGAAATGAGAGTTCAATCCATCACAAAGCAGACCCAAGGCTCAAGCAGAGGTACAAGATCCCAGCGAGGCAATAGAAGGCCGGGCTGATCTGGTAGATCTGGGAGGTCAGGCCAATGCGACAAAGGCAAAGGAAAAGTTACTGATGATGGATCCTGGTACTGCGAGCATTTCCAAAGACGCCACACAGGTGTCGTATGTTATAGACAGTCTGGAGGATGTCTCCAATACGGATCTACTGACCATTAGGTTAAAGATTGCCCGCAGAGACAGGGCCAGGACACTACAGTACGGTCAACCGCACCCCGAGGGGATGGCGCAGCACATAGCGGCTCCAGAACTCAGTCACAAAGTCAGAAACAAACGTAGCCATCCATCCAACAGAAATCAAGGCCTGGACGCATTTATCAGATTGAGCACGATGACTCCACATTGTAAGACACCACTACACAGCATGGTGTGCTAGTAGGTAAATTTTTACTGAATGGTACTACTGCACTTGCACTTTTTGACACAGGTGTATCCATATCGATTGTCTCACAGGAGTGCGCAACATCATTACGACTACCTCTGATTCGACTACTAGATATTTTTATGGTACGCATTGCCGGAGGTCAGTATTTATTTTTAAATAAAGTGGCAAAGGAATATATATTGACTATCGGCGGGTAACAGATACAGTCAGATTTATTGGTGTTGAATACACCTAAGTATGACATAATACTCGGTATGGATTGGTTGACAAAGAATTTTGTACAGATAGATTACACCGAGCATCACATCGTACTTTCCTGTGAAACTGTACGTCTTACTACACCACCAGACTTAGAGATCATCAAGCATAGTATGGAACTGAAGATCATGGATCAGATCCCAGTCGTGGATGAGGAAGAATACCATGGGCTTAATGATGCAGGTACACGGATGGAACTTGAGAAGATTCCTATTGTGCGTTATTTTCCACAGGTCTTTCTAGAAGATCTACTAGGAATGCCACCTGAGCGGGAGGTAGGTTTTAAGATACTACTTCAGTCGGGGGCTACACCGATATTGATTCCTCCCTATCGGATGCCGATAGTGGAGATGAATAAACTAAAGAAATAGCTTGATGAATTGCTAAAAAAAGGCTACATTCGACAGAGTACATCACTATAGGGTGCTCCAGTGTTGTTTGTAGAGAAGAAAGATGGTACACTACGGTTGTGTATCAATTACAAAAGGCTGAATGTAGTAACGATAAAGAATAAGTACCCGTTTCCCAGAATTGATGAACTATTTGATCAGCTCCGAGGAGCAAAAGTCTTTTCCAAGATTGATCTGAGATCGGGTTACTTTCAGATGCGAGTGAAAGAAGAAGACATTCCAAAAACTACATTCCGCACATGATACGGACACTATGAACACCGTGATGCCATTCAGACTCCATATTTAGACACGATATGGACCTGATGAACAGTGTGTTCAATCCATATTTAGACACCTTTGTGGTGATCTTTATAGATGATATATTGATATATTCACCTGATGAGGATTCCCACCAGGAGCATCTAAGAATAGCCCTGCAAACACTTTGGAGGAACAAGCTTTATGCTAAACTCTCCAAGTGTGATTTCTGGATGAAGGAAGTATCTTTTTTGGAACATATCATCGGTAGAAATGACATTGCAGTTGATCCTGAAAAGGTTAAATCTATACAGGAATGGCGACAACCCAGAATAGTGAAGGATATACAGAGCTTTCTCGGAGTAGCTGGGTACTACCAAAGATTTGTATCCGAGTTTTTCGCACTTGCCTCACCACTTACCCAGTTGACTAAGAAGGGTCAACCGTTTGTATGGTCTGAGGCATGTGAACAAAGTTTCCAAGAATTGAAGAAAAGATTGACAGAAACACTGATTCTAACTCTACCGGACCCGACTCAACCATATGAAATATTCACTGAGACTTCTGGAATGGGTCTGGGATGTGTCCTGATACAAGATCAACACGTAATTGCTTATGGGTCGAGACAACTTCCTCCACACGAGCAAAATTACCCGACACATGATTTAGAATTGACGGCAGTCATTTATGCCTTAAAGCAATAGAGGCACTACCTACTTGGTAGAAAATTCCAGATCTTCAGGGACAATAAAAGTTTAAAGTACCTGTTCACATAAAAGGACTTGAATATGAGGCAATAACGGTGGCTCGAGTATATGAAAGATTACGACTACACAATCAAGTACACCGCTGGGAAAGGAATACAGTAGAAGATGCATTGAGCAGGAAATATACAAGTATTGTGAATGGTAGAGATACTGGAAATTGAGTCGAGGATTCAGACATGGTGAGTTTATGGCATACATGGCAATGATAGGAATAGGCTCAGATTTGCACGTTAACCATCCGATCAGAGTGGGTGGATCAAATTCATGAATACAACCAAGGATTATTTTATTTCAAAGGATGTTTATATGTGTCTAATGACATGGCCCTCCGGGATGAAATTATCGGGGAGGCCCATTCTAGCAGACTGAGTATACACACTGGAAGTGAGAAAATGTATCATGATCTACGAACTCACTTCTAGTGGTCAGGTATGAGGAAACATATTGCACAGTATGTGGCAAAGTGTGCTACCTGCCAAAGAGTAAAAGTTGAACACCAGAAACCAGCAGATACTTTACAGACATTGCCCATTCCGGTATGGAAGTGGGGTAATATTATGATGGAATTTCTGACTGGCATGCCCTTGACACGGGTACAACATGATGTGGTATGGGTCATTGTTGACTAACTGATGAAATGTGCACACTTTCTGCCTATATGGATAACAGATTCACTTGAAAAGCTAGCTCAGTTGTACATCAATGAAATTATATGATTGCACGGAGTACCAGGCTCTATAGTGTCTAACAGAGACCCAAAGTTTACAGCACGGTTCTGGAAAGCATTCCATAAAGCGCTGGACACACAACTCCATTTGAGTACGGTGTATCACGCTCAAACTGACACACAATCAGAACAGGTGATACAAATACTATAAGATATGTTACAGAGTTGTGCGCTAGACTTCAGGGGCGATTGGGACAAACATCTACCTCTGATTGAATTCTCATATAATAACAGTTACCAGAGTACAATAGGTATGGAACCCTATGAAGCATTATACGGGCGTAGATGTATGATGCCTCACTGTTAGTCCGAAACATCAGATAAGATTGTATTGGGCCCCGAAGTCATTGATGAAATGACAGAGAAGATAAAGAAGATATAGGCATGACTGAAAATAGTGAATGATCGTACCACATCTTATGTGAACAAGCAGCATCGTGACCTAGAATTTAAAGTTGGTGACAAGGTCTGGTTGAAAGTTACACCGATGAAAGGAACAACTAGATTCAGAAAACAGGGTAAGCTAGCACTGCGGTACATTGACCCATATGAAATACTAGAACGGATTGGCAAAGTGGCCTACCGAATAGTTCTGCCACCGAATATGTCTGTAATACATAACGTCTTCCACGTAAGTATGTTGAAGAAATGTATTCTTGACCCGATACAAACCGTACCTGTGAAAGAGATACAGATAACACCAGACTTGTCATACCAAGAAGTACTGATTGCTTTATTGGGTAAAGATACACAGAAACTTAGGAACTGGTTGATCGTGATGGTCAAAGTGCAATGGTCGCACAATTCAGAACGGGAAGCCACCTGGGAAACCAAAAAGGAAATTGTGGATCATTACCTCTAGGAATATGAAAGAATGTGGGTTCTCTTGGAGGACCAAGAGTCCTAAGGGCAGGAGAATGTTATGGCCACCGATGAACAATTACCGAAAAATAACGTAAGGTTTCCTTTAATCGTATGTTATGAGTTTATGCTCGGGTTTAAGTCTAGGAAAAGGTATCTTCCGAGAGGCTATGAAGGATATTTTTCCAATGAAATGGTTAAGGAATTTTTTGGAGTCATAACAAAGATGGGAACGGTTGCAAAAGGGTGCACCGTATATGGAACCAAGATGGAACCACCTTGGCACCATGGTGGAGCCAAATTTGATGAAATGAAGAAGCTGTCCTATTTTGGAGGCCACAGCATGATGGTGGCATGATGAACATGTCGGGAACGCACCGGAAGGATGGAGCTAAAAAAATTGGTGGGATTTCCGGTCGTGCCGCGTGATGGCGGCGTGATCAGGGCGTGATGGTGGTGTGATGGGCTGCGGCGTGATGAATACACCATGCAGACACTTGGCAGATGCCACGACTGCCAAACCTCCACCACCTAGGATCCCCGTGGCATGATCAAGACATCGGGATCACGCCGGGGATCATGCCATGGCTGCCCGGATTAAAAACGAACCACCGGGTTCGTCTCCTTCATTCTTCAAAAATTGCTCTCTCTCCTCTCTCACTCTAAACCTCTCATCCTCTCATCCCTAGAACTGAATCCAGCCATCCAAATCATGTGGAAATGGTGGATTTATGTGAGAATCAACAAGAAAACAACAATAATACAAGATCCAAGTAACAACAACAACAAATTGAAAGATTTCTGGAATTGGAGCAAAAATCAAATGGAGCAAATACCTTCCTAGTTGGTTCAATTGAAGAGGTAAACCTGTTTTTACATTAATTAGGAGCTAGAAACACGTTCTGCATCACTGATTCATGATGAATTGTTCATTTTTGAAATTAGGGTTTATGAGAGAGAAAATCCAAAAATCTGAGGGAAATCGAAATTCAAGCTAAATTATTGTTGCTTGATGAATTTAGGATAACATTAGTACTTGGAATTTTGATTGATTTCAACCGGATTAGTGAGCTAAGGGTTAAAGCTCCGGAAAAATTGATGGAAGATTGAACAGTTGAAATGGATGGAATGAAAGCATCAATTGTCTTTCTAGGTTGATTCTAAGAAACTTTAATACTTAGATTGAGTTGCGAATCAATGTCTAAGAAGGATTTATGGTTAAAATCCGAATTGTGCAATTTTGTTGAATTGTTGAATGTTGGTCAAAATGGAACGGTAATGCACGGTAAATGAATGATTTATGCACAAATAGTGATATATTTCTCATGAACAAATTGTTATGGATAACGTATCAGAATTGTCCAAGATATAAAATTGGGTCAAATGATGAATTATAGAAAAAAGTTAAAGTATTAACGTATTGTATCGATTGTTCACAGGTGACAAGGATCACCTGAGCGATAGAGAATCGACTACAATGATTAGTAGACAGATTTATAGACTACTTACAGGTAAGGACTCAACCTTCTTATAAATATGCATTGGTTCCCTCCTGGTATATATAGGCTGGTTGAAACTAGCTCTCGGGCCGAGGGTAGGGCCCGATGAATCCCGAGTCTAGTTCCAAGGTAGGGGTAAAGGCTTGCAGGTACACTGAAGTGGGACTACAGCTCCGTATGATGACGATGCTCTGCGGTCGCATAGCGATCGACTGTGATGTGCTAGGTCCCGGTATCATGACCTGTGTGATTACCATGGTTAACATTCACCATTATCCATGTTTCGGTCCAAATCACCAGTTTGGTCATTTCTTATCCGATATCCGTGAAATTCTATACATGAGTAATAAACCTAAGTATATCACTAATGATGCTTTAATATTCCATTTTTAGTAACTGTTTATTAACAATAATTGGTATCGATCATTTTGGCCTAATTTTCCAAAATAGGCTAAACCTCTTTGGATTTCTCAATAACTTCATATTCATGCATTTCCATGTATTTAAAGATCATCCATGCATAAACATTCCATAATTCATCATCATTGATTGATTTTGAAATTTAACCCATCTTTGAATTTAATACATTTCTCTATCATAGGCATTGATTCGCAACTCAATCCAAGAATTAAAGTTTCTTATAATCATCATATAACCATAATTGAAGCATCAAAACATCAAAATCAGACACTTCAAATCTACACCAAATCCTTTGAACATTGCCTTAGCTCCATGATTAAGCGATAATTGAACATAAGTCCAAGTATTAATGTTGTCCTAAATCCACCCAAGAATAAAAATTAAGCATCAATTCATCCTTCCCTTAATTTTCATTCATCGACCTCCAAAAACCCTAGATTCCAATTCTTCCAATTCATGATGTATGGATGGTTCAAAGCTTGTTTCTAGTTCAAATTAATCATTAGAACAAACTAACCTCTTTAATTTGCCAAGGATTGGACGAATTTTCCTCACCCATGAACATTAGCAAAAATGCCCCAATTCCGGATTTCATCGATTTTGATGTTGTTGGAGCTCGATTCTTGTTGCAATGTTATTTCTACAACGATTCTCGCATGATTTCACTTCCACCTTGAGCTTGGAGGCTTAGAATCAGAGGTTTAGCTTGAGAGGATTTCATTTTAGAGAGAGAGAGAGAAGAGAGAAGAAAGGATGAAGAAGAATGAAGAGCAGATCACGTGTAGCTTCTTTAAGAATTCTGGGCTTCATGGCATGACCCCGGCGTGATCCATCACACCATGGACTCTTCAATTCATTAGATGGCCAATTTTCATCTTCCCGGCATGATCCCTGGCAAGATGATCACGCCTCCATCCCGCCTCAGGCTCCCAAAATCATCAGCTGGCCATTTTCGTCCTTCCTAACAACATCCATCATGCCTCCATCACGCCAGGAGCGCCAAAAATGTCCTTCCTTTCGTTCTTGCTCCCGTGGTGATCCGTAATGGTTCCTATCTCATTCCATGAGGAAATTATACCTTATAACCTCCCGACACATGACCTTTCATGCAGTTAACCCTTGACTTGAGTCCATTACATAAGATTCATCTTTCTTTGTACCTTAACCGTGGAAACTGAGTTCTAGTGCCATAAATTCGCCATCCTAGCTTGGTGGCTGTAACATTCTTCCCTACTTAAAACTCTTGGTCCTCCAAGAGCACTTTCAGTCTTTCATATTCTTGGGGGTACCAGTTCATCATTTCTTTTTCGGTTTCCCAAGTTGTTTCCCGTTCAAAGTGGTGTGACCTTTTCACTTCAACCACTAGGATTAACTTGTTCCTGTGATTCTATATATCTTTAATCAGTAAAGCAATCAGTATTTCTGGTTCTAGCTGTATCACTTCCACGGGTAAGGTTTGAATCGAATCAAGAATGCACTTCTTTGTTATACTCACGTGGAATGTATCATGTACATTAGGCATATTTGGTGGCAAAGCTAGTCGGTAAGCCACTTACCAATTCGTTTCAACATGTCACATGGGGTTATCTACCGCGGTGCTAACTGACCCCATTTTCCATAATTTATAGTTCTTTTTGTTAGTGCCACGTTCAACCAGACTTCGTTGCCAACTTTAATTCCAGGTCATGGCGCTTCTTGTTCACATAGGGTGTATTACGATTATTCATAATTTTCTGCCATACTTGAACTTTCCTTATCTTTTCGTTGTCTCATTTATGATTTTGGGGCAAATTCAGTCTTGTCCGTTAATTCGGACCATCAATGGGGCGTTACATATTTTTTCTTGCATGTATCGGTCTCACTTTCCCCCTGAAGTTTAGTGCGTAACTCCGTACATAGCTTTAATCATCTGAATCTTTCTTTCTGTCTGTTCATCGATGTAGGGACAATACGCTATACTCGAGTAGAGTTGCATGCCCAAGTCTTATGAACGTTACCATGCACTAAACTGTGGATTCCTGTACAATGCAGTGAAATTCAGTTCCCCATGTATCTGTACATTCTTTCTGTCATACAGTTGTGTATGCTTCTCCAGTAGATCTGTTATCTGGGTAGTAAGAAATGCGCGTACACAGTCAGTGGGTCCATAATGACTTCTATAACATCATAGTGTGACCATGTCAGGCCAAACCAGTCAACAATCCATAATGACATTACCCCATTTCCGGACAGGAATGGGTAACGTCTACAGAGTTCCTGGCAGTCCTTGTTCCTCAATCTTAGTTCTCTAATTAGTAGCATAC
>JBBYHH010451725.1:0-11420 GCA_038382905.1 Daphne laureola
AAATATATTTAGAAAACTTAGATATCAGATTATAATTCACATATGAATTTTCTAGTTTTCAATGTCTAAAAATAAAAATAAAAAATCATAGATTAAATACTGTAAAACTGTCAGAATAAATGATACAATCTTTTGTAAATAGAGGGAGAACACGCAGTTGAGGGCCGAGAAAAGAAGGAGAAAACCGAATAATTTCAGTAATTTGAACTCTCTTTTGGTTTATGATGGCAGAAGTAAAGAAAGTCTTTTTGAATTCATAGGTAATCGCAGATGTAATTTGCATAAATAGAGCAAAGAAGAAAATTGAGTGAATTTGTAAAATTATAATATTTGAGGTAAATTTTATAATTTTTACAAAATATTTAACGTTGGTGATAAAATCAAACATGTTTGATAATATTAATGACAAAAAAATACAAAAAAATTATTGAATAATAAAATCGAGCTACCGAATATATATATGAGTCCCAAATCGAACATTCTACCATTAGAAAATGTTAAAAGTATTCCAAGCATTTAAAGAGATAGTGAATGAACCGGGAGTTAATGAGGTGGACCGGTCTACTCGCTGCACCGTTGATAAATTTCATCAACGGCTTGAATGATTCCTTGGGGGAAAAGGCGCTTGATGAACTTTACAAGGGAGGGATAACATCATCAATTCATCATAACAATTGCAATTTGCAAGGGCCGAAAAGAAAAGTAAAGTTCAAAACAAAAAAAGGGAAAATTTTAACAGAACCTTCCATCGGCTTAACCAGAAGAACCTCTTGGCTTCCTTCACGACCGTCGCCAGCTCGCATTGCTAGGGTTTTTGGTGGCTTCCCTTGCTCTTCGTACTCTCTCTTCATCGCAAATATCAGGTTATTTGATTGCCAAACCTTTTTCGATCTCTTTCATCAGCTAGGGTTTTTTTTATAATTTTTATCCCGGTTTGTTCGATTCAAAATTTTCACTGAACGAATGTGTGTGAGCTGTATTTTTTTTTTTTTCAGTTTCTTCCAATGGCGAGTTCCTCGAATCCAGGTTTTAAGGTTGAAGTTCGAATCGTGGTAGCTGGAGATCCTGGTACGGGAAAATCCAGCTTGATTATCAGTGCGGCCACTGATACTTTCCAGGCGAACGTACCTCCAATGGTGCCACTCACTCGGCTGCCTGAGGATTTTTATCCTGACCGTGTCCCAATAACTATCGTCGACACTTCTTCTAAGTACGCTCCCTTTCGTATTTGAGCTCAGAGTTTCTGTTTTTACGAGCTTCGCCACGGTTTTCTCTCCCACAATGTGACTTTCATCACGGCTTCTTAGCCTTTTGAAACTTTTAACTCTTGATTATATTACTTCTGGGTCTGTTTTCCAACGTTTTCAATGAAGATGGTTCCTTCGATTGATTTAAGATTCAGCTATAATTGATGGGCTTTTCCTTTCTCTCTACAGCCCCGAAGATAGGTTCAAGGTAGCTGAGGAACTTAAAATGGCTGATGCAGTTGTGCTCACTTACGCATGTGACCAACCTGATACACTTGAAAGACTGAGCAGTTTTTGGCTTCCCGAACTTCGAAGACTAGAGGTGCTTGTGACTTCGCACCAATATATTTATGCTTTGTTTCTTTCTCTCTCTCTTTTTGTTGCCAACTTTTCTGAGCATGTTTGTGCATGTGTGTTTGTGAGAGAACTAGGTTTATAATAATTGAGTTCAGAAGTTCTTTTTTCCTGAAAAAAGTGCTAGATGTTTCTGCATATTTTCATCGGTAGTTTGTCATAATTTAAGTTTGTGAACAGGTCAAGGTGCCAGTAATTGTGGTAGGTTGCAAGTTGGATATGAGAGATGATGAAGTGCAACCTGTAAATTTAGAACTTGTGATGTCTCCTATAATGCAACAATTTCGGGAGATTGAAACATGCATAGAATGTTCTGCAGCAAGACATATCCAGGTAAACAACACAATCTTCATTGACGTTGCTGTCAGTCATGCTAATTGATGTATTTCGATTCCATGAAACATGCTCTTCTAGTTGAATGATTTTCGTTTGTGATGATTTGAGATATTCAGTTGTTTTTATATGCCAACATATGTGCTTTAAAAAATTTCTAGTCTGGTGTCTCCATATGTTAAGAGATTTTTTACCTTGTTTTTCCTATCTTTGCTTCTTACATCCAGTACGAAGATATAAGGAGGACATGGTTCAGGTCTGGTGTTAATCTGTGGTTGAAAGATTCTATAGTACTAATGTACCATTCATTCTTCAGTTACCTTGATTTTGGAATTGTCTGGTGGCACTAGTCACGGGTTTTACTTTTTCTATCATCAGTAACAGGCTGTTCATAATTTAACGCATTAGTATTTTTTATTGTTCCTATATTTAGAGGTTGTTTCTTTAAATTACATGGTTCCAACTTTAGAGTCCCTACAGTTAAGGAACATAAATAATTTTGAGGCTTGTCCTTTGAGAACCAAGAATGATTGATTCAAACATTAAACTATTATAATTTTGAGTTAATCACTTTTACAATCACTTTTCAATACAAAAGAATGCATTCTAAATTAATATTTACAAGGGGTAACTATTTTTTTCCATCATCACTATTGTTATTTTGAGTTGGGTATGTTAGAGAAGTCTGAAATGTAATTGCTTTCTGGAAAAAAAAATGATTTCTTTGTTATTCTTATACCTATAAAGTATTAGCATTAAGTTGGTTTTGGATGTATATAAAAAAATAGAAAACTAATAAGCTGCAATGCTTATGATTGGACCGAAGTGGACCTAACCCCTTATTTCCCCTTCCTATGGGGCTAGATTCCCGAGGTCTTCTACTATGCTCAAAAGGCAGTGCTTCATCCAACTGGCCCATTGTTTGATCAAGAATCCCAGACCTTAAAGCCACGGTGTGTGAGAGCCTTGAAACGTATCTTTATTCTCTGTGATCATGACAGAGATGGTGCTCTCAGTGATGCAGAGTTAAATGATTTTCAGGTAATCCGTTCATTCAACTCTCTCTCTCTCTCTCTCTCTCTCTCTCTCTCTGTTGCTTTCCCTCTCAGCTCGTAATGATTTTAAGTTTAGTGACTGTAACTTGTAAATGATCTGACTACTATTGTGTAACAGGTTAAATGTTTCAATGCCCCATTGCAACAATCTGAAATTGTTGGGGTCAAAAGAGTTGTTCAAGATAAGTTAAATGAAGGTGTCAATGAACGTGGTCTTACATTGACAGGATTCCTCTTTCTTCATGCACTTTTCATAGAAAAAGGGCGACTTGAAACAACATGGACAGTCCTACGAAAATTTGGCTACAATAATGATATCAGAATTTCAGATGATATGATTCCACATGCTTCGTTGAAACGATTTCCTGATCAGGTGATTACCTGCTATTGTTTATTGCTACCGCTGGTCTTTCAATGGACCTCTTTTCCTTCACTTGCTGTGACCAGAGAGTTGTTCTTTATTCGTTCATGGAACTAAAATTTAATCTCACTTGCTATTTCAGTGGAGGTCTTTCTGTTACCCGTCCATCATTTTGTTTTCCGTATTCTAACATATGGCTTCTGCATTAATTTATAGTGTCAATTAGTTCTTGACAATTAATTGCCACTATAAATTTCATGCCACCGACTCCAACGTAGTTGGGATTAAGGTGCTGATGATGATGATTCTAACATATGGCTTTGACTTAGGGCTGCATGAAGAATCACAAAATTCAGTTTGATGATTTTTCTAACATACGATAGAGATGTAAACATTTGTTATCACAATCACTCGTCACATAATTTGATTTCTTATTCTTCTGGGAATTTGAATCTAGCATCCACATTTCGCTTTTTGATTGTCTTGGCCATCAGAACTAAGTTTGTGAAAAGCATGCTCTAGATGCTCTTTAGTAATAGCAGAGTTTCACCTCCTGACTGCTTTTTGTGTTAGAGGCAATACGAGCTTGCGGAGGTACTGTTTAAGCGCTTGAAGTGCTCGCTTAAGCTGAGGCACGAAACGAGGGCTTCAAGATAAATCCATCTGTAACTTAACTGGGCCCAACGTTAACTTAAACCTTGGTTAAAGATAACATTAAAGGGCAGTGAGTCTCTGAACAAGGAAAATGAGAAAAAGAGCAGCCAGCAGTCGAAGGGTCAAGATTTAAACATGAAAATGCAGACATATGACTCATACAAGAAAGGCTGAGACAAGAAAACAGTGAACATATTTTTCTCGACAGAAGAAAAGTAAACGGTGTTAGACTTTGCTAGTTTTAGATATATTTTTATTGCTACTTTAGCACATTATATGGATGGGTTTGTGTCTTTTAGATATTGAACACATTTAGTGTTTGATTTGGCTACTTTTTATGACTAGAAGTAGCTAATTTACATGTACTTAGTTTCGAAAGTATCACTTTATTTCATTAAAGTTTGATATTCTGGTTTGGGCTGCCGCTTTCGCGCTTTGGGACACTTAAACCTTTCAAAACTTTGGTCAAAGGCAAAACAGAAATGGTGATCCTTGATTACATGCCTAGTAATACCCTTTTAGTCTCGAGCATTTTTCGCTGGTTTACCTGCAAACTGTCTGTTTTATTCATTCTTTCTGTTTTGAATTTTAGAGAACCTGTGTTCATTTAGTCTTATATTTGGTGACTTTTCCTGCAGAGCGTGGAGCTGTCTGTTGAAGCTATTGAATTTCTTAAAGGAGTTTATGAACTATTTGACAGCGATGGTGTATGGTCCTATTTTTCCTTCCTCACTTTCATTTCTAAATATTCCACTTATACTGGTGCTGTTATAACTGAAGTATTTACGTTGTTATCTTGAACTTGCAAACTACGCCCTCTGTTACTTTTTATTTGACACTTCCTTTTTGGGATGTCTGTAAATGTTTGGAATGTTTCTCTTCTAGTAATCTTTTGAAGATCAATTTTACCTAATTACTCTTATGTCAATTCTCTTATCATCATCTCTACATTATCTTCAATAAGTTTTCTTTAACTATACCTTATGAAATATGAAGGGCATAAATGGGAATTAGTGAATAGTTTTTACACTTATTGGTCCCCGTGCTAAGAAGAAATGTTGTAATCAAATAGGGACAGATGAGTTTTCAAACTGACTCAGTTCAGGTTTAGGACCTGATCATGCTAACAATTTGTTAAATGTCCAGGATAATAATCTTCGTCCAGTTGAAGTTGAGGATGTCTTTTCTACTGCTGCAGAGAGGTATGTATGTCAACAGTCTAGGAAATTTAACTTGTTAACAAAGCTTCTATTTACTTTTTCTACCACCAGGGGTGTAGCTGCCTAGGCAATGCACTAAAACAGAAATGGTGTTTTCATTGGTTGCTCATTTTTCTGAACATTTCATACTGTGGGTCCATCCATATGGATACTGCATTGCAAGTTGCAGCCAATGTGGATTTTAAGACATTGTAAATTTCATGTATCTTGATGTTAGTTTTTTAAACCCTTGCCACTTTTGATAGTTTTGCTGTTTGTGATGCTTCAACTGGCTTTGTTTCATTTTTGTGATTGGCTAAGTTCTCAAATGTCCATCCTCGGCATGTCCAAAATTATAGCAACTACATGTATTACATGTATTTGAATCTCGCTATATTTTGGCATGGGTTTCTGTAGAAGCTCTTGTCTATCTAGCCATGCATCTATGTTCCATTCTGTTTTTTTTTTGTTGGCTTTCTTTTTCAATGATCATGGAAATTAATAGTTGTTTAAAATCTTATGCTCAGGTTTCATCTTTTTTATTTGTTTCTTTAACTTTTGCGTAATGTTGGCGGCGGGAGGTGGGGGTGGGTAGGAATTTTGACTATTTGCATTTGAATTAGTAAATTGAATGGTGTATTAGCATTGCCTGAGAGTCATTTTTTGTGTTCAGTCCTTTGAATGGAGCTCCATACAAGGATGCTGCGGAGAAAACTGCTCTTGGAGGGTTATCTCTTGATGCATTTTTGTCTGAGGTACTTGGATCTCACTTTTTTCCGTTCCCCTTAATAAATTACTATTAACAATGACTTTGTCGCTAACTTCTTGCTGTCTGAATGTTGATGGAGTCGATGGATTACCTGCCTGGGTTCTCCTTGGCCTTTTTGCTACGACCTGTATTTTTCCTCTGCCATTATCTTTGGTTGGAGTTACTGGCTTTCACGTAACTATGGGTTTTTCGCTATTGTTTCTTATCATACTATTTGCACTTGTAATTATTTAGGTGATCTTTTGCAGTGGGCCCTTATGACACTTTTGGATCCAGCTGGTGCAATTGAGAATTTGATATACATCGGATATCCTGGTGATCCTTCAACTGCTATCCACATAACTAGGAGAAGGCGTCTAGATCGTAAAAAGCAGCAGTCAGACAGAAATGTTTACCAGTGCTTTGTATTTGGCCCTAAGAAATCTGGGAAGTCCACATTATTGAATTCATTCATTGGAAGGTCTGTTAATTGATGTTAATCTTGGTCCGTTTATGTTGTTGCTGCTTTCTTCTGATATTCAATTTGTGAAACTATTGTTCAGGTCATATGTAGATTCTTACAATGCTACTGCCAATGAACACTATGCTGTCAATGTTGTTGAACTACCAGGGGTGAGCTTTCTTGCTTTGTTGCCTTGCATTTTAATTGTCTTCGGTTTCTTTCATGTTTCATGCTTAATTTTTAGTTCCTTTCATGTGACTAAAATTGTTTGCTCATGTGTGTGTGGAAGGGCAACATCTATAGTTCTCTGAGGACCCATTTCTGCCATGACTATCAAAACTTCACCAATTTTGCCAGTGCTTTAATATCTTATCAAACCATGTTTAGAAGCCTTATGAACCTTCATTTGTTACTTGTAGTTTATCTCTATTGAGGTTTAAAAATGGAACTTTAATAGAGCTCCTCCTTTAATTCTTGCCACCTTTTATGTTTGCTCTTGTTTGAATTCAACTTCTGCTGCATTGTGTGAGGCTCTGAGTTCCCAGCACAATAATGAATTAGCGCTGGATCTCAAACTGCATATCTGTTTGTCTTGGTGTTCTTGCTTTTTCACTCAATGATGGCCTGCATTCAGAGGCTTTTGCTGAGACAAGTTTGTCGATTTTTCTCATTTTGTTTTGCAATTCACAGGGAAAAAAGAAGACTCTGGTATTGAGAGAAATACCTGAAGATAGAGTTCAGGAATTGCTGTCAAACAAAGAATCTTTGGCTTCGTGTGATATAGCAGTATTTGTTTTTGACTGGTAAAATGGCGTTCTATGTACTGTTATACGGAGTATTATGATGTTGTGGTGGTTATTAAAGTGTTATGTATCTGGCATTGTACCTTGATTATTACAATTGAAAGCAGCTGTCCGCGGCTGTGATGAAATTATTGAGTTTGTGCCATTGTGTTTGTCATGTCAATAGATTTCAATGATATGTTGAGTTTGTGCTATTTTGCATTTTAAATATTTATAAACAAGATTAATTCTTGAGGCAATAATCAGTGTTGCTCTGGTTTGCAGTTCAGATGAAACCTCGTGGAAGAAATCAACTGAATTGTTAGTTGATGTTGCCACTCATGGTGAAGACTGTGGTTTTGAGTTCCCTTGCCTCATTGTTGCTGCAAAAGATGATCTTGACTCATTTCTGATGGCAATACAGGATTCTACTAGGGTATGTTTCTATCATTTGAATTTCAGCTTTCTGCATGTTCGTTTGAGAGTAAAGTCAAACTGAAAGATTATCAATTTAGAGTTTTTTTTATTAAAAAGGAGAAAACAAAGACATTCATGACTAATGTGGGAGCCTGTTCAGACAGAAGTTCAACCAGAGTCTTTGTTTTGTAGATTATTCTTATGATCGTCAGAGATTGAAAGTGAAGATAAATATTTGATGCTAAGTTGTTTAACCTTTTTCACACTTTTTACTAGTATTTCATTATTAAGGTAGGAATCTTTTGTGTCATACAAAGCAGTGTAAAAATTGCTCTAATTTTCAATTCATTAATTGGCTCAACACAATGTTTGAAGTTGGAGATGATATTACTTTCTGCTTTCTGCTTTTAGCTCCCATCTGTCTATAAGTAAATAGCTGTGCTTATGCAACACTTCAATGTTGATGACTGTAAAGAATACTACTGCTAATATAAAAAAAAATGAATACTACTGCTTAACACACTGTGAATAAGTCCCCAACCACACCTGCCCAGAATTGTCTGGATGTCATATATCCTTAACATGGATGTCTTTTTCTTCCGTTTGGCTTTCCCATATAAATGTACATCTTGGATATTTCTAGCCTAGGAGTTTGAGGTACCCAAACTACCATTCATTGGATTCATTTACTTCTGTAGGTTAGTCAGGACATGGGAATTGAGGCACCTATTCCTATAAGCTCTCAGCTGGGTGATTTCAACAATATCTTCCGCAGAATTGTTACCGCAGCTGAGCAACCTCATCTAAGCATTCCGGAGACAGAGGCAGGGAGAAGTAGGAAGCATTATAATCGGCTTGTGAATCGCTCTCTTATGTTTGTTTCAGGTATGTTCATTTCTTAGGCCGAGGTTGTTGTGTCGGAAACCCTTGTTCATATGTAGGTCAACCACTGCGGAGATCCCCCCCGCCTCTATTCCATATTTGTTGCATTACTGCCAAGCAAAACCCTTATCAGTAAGAGATGCTTCTCTGTCTTGACATTAGCGTCTAGCTAATTTACTTGGTACAGTCAAACAGGCATTTTTTGAACCATTTCTATTTAGGAATGGAGGCCAAAGCGGGAATTAGGAAATTGAATTGTGGCCATTTCAGTTACCTCCATAACTTTAAACCATTAGACTAAGACAGTTTTTACTGGACCTTTGAGATATTATAAACGAATATTTATGTATGATATTGTTCCTGGGAATAGTTTTAAGCGATTTTTTCCCTTTTTTTATTGCTGATGTGTGCGATTGTTGCAGTTGGAGCCGCAGTGGCGATCGTTGGATTGGCAGCATACAGAGTGTATTGCTCCAGGAAGAACTCGTCTAGTTAACTCATGAATTTTTGGCCATCTTTTGTTTATTAGTATGATATTTGGGCTGTTTTGGCAGTTCTGGTGTTGCAGCAGTAGCGTTTTTGTTGTACTGATATCTCTTGGTAGAGTAGACTTTCAGTTTGGTTCAGTTCAGGAGCTCATTTTTAGAAAATTTTTTTCCACTTTTTACATTCCCTAGAAAATGAGAGGGAAAAGAAATTGAATTTTTTCTAATTTACCCCTATATTTAAAAATGGTCTTTCAATTTAGAAGTAGGTAGAATAGCATTACATTTAATAAATAGATGTAGGGGTAATCATGTAAAATAAGTGCTAAAAGTAGTGGTTTAAATTTGAATGATTTTCAGATTTTTTCTTCTTCCAGATTTGCGCTGAACTGACCCTTTATGTAGAATAGAGTACAGTCAACATGTTGCTGGTGCAATAAAAGTTTTTGCCATACAAATCGACGCTGTGTTATGATAACTTGCAGGAGAGGTGTTAAATTGTGGGTCATCTCAAGATGAGTGCTGATTTTCCTTGTATGGTAGATTTGAAAGAAGAAATTTGAGTGAAATGGCGTTTCGAGTGTAGCCAGCCATCCATTGATCCTGAACTTCCGCTTGGTGCTGTTCGTTCTCGTAAAAGAAACCCTCATTTGGGCCATGGGCCTTGAATTGGGCCTTTTGGGCCCGTAGGATTATCTGTTTTGGGATTCTCTGGGCCTTTACTGGATGGGCTGTGACATGCTGGAGTGGAGCTTGGTGAGTGAGGAGAGAGGATGAAGATGAACAATAATTTAGGTGTTTGGTGAATTTGTAGATTTTTTAAACTCTGGGATTTATGGTGAAACTCACCCTGAGCTACGTAAGCGTCATATCATCTAAAATTTGTCCATGTAAGCAGCATGATGCGTGAGATTTATATATGAAAATCGGCTCTCAAAATAAAGTTTTAAATTTATAATCCGTTCATTTCTGTAAAAGAGGGTTATCTGCTATACATGGTGAGTGAGGTCGACTCGTAGAGATCAGGCTCGACTGTTGATCCTCTTGCTAAAAGCTTGGAATATTTTTGGGTTTTTTATATGTTTGAAGTTGTGAAAATAATAGATCTAGGACAATAA
This sequence comes from Daphne laureola, assembly GCA_038382905.1. Lineage (NCBI taxonomy): Eukaryota > Viridiplantae > Streptophyta > Magnoliopsida > Malvales > Thymelaeaceae > Daphne > Daphne laureola. Next base: position 10,099 of record JBBYHH010451725.1, read on the forward strand.
AGTACTAAAAGTAAATACCGAACAGAAATTGCGGAAATAAAAGCCTCTTTTGTCCACTTGACAGAGCAAGATAACTAGAGCTGTTGCAATTTGAGAAAATGCTAAGTAGGGGGAGCGGATAAATATCAAGCAATGATCTGTCTGCCCATAGCCATTCTCACCACTGCAGATCTCGAGGCTCTCGCCTTATCCAACCTCCATAGGTTAGCATCACGCTCACCTGATTCCCTATCCACAAGGCTAGAAGCTCAATCTAGAGACAACTCCTAATGCTCTAGGATACGCTCTCGCGCACCCCCCAAGAATACCTAGTATAGATGTATCATCTATCCAGTAGTGGTCTCTCGGTGCAACACTGCCGGACATAGAAGAGTTTGTGGTCGTAGTAGCGCTCTTGCGCCCTTCCAGACTCATTAAGTACAGATCTCCTTACTACTTGCATAATTTTCCCCCTACACCCGGAGATCTCTAGCAACTTGTTATGCTAGGATCGCACATAAGTGTAGGAAACTACTCGTCACTCATGCAAAATAACAACAAGAAATGAAATAAAGAACTCAGAAAGGGAGAGACAAGAGGTAGAAAAACTATAACTCAAAATCTTTCGGAGATCATTCATATCATAAATCAAAGGATAGAGTAGCATACAAAAGAATGCAGAAAAGAAAAGATAAAGCCCTCGGCAGAACCTGGACAGAAGCCCACTACTACTACTCGCCTAAAACTAAGATTACAAAGTGAGAGAGGTGTGCGAAGGGTGTTTGGAAGTGGTGTGTGGAGAAGAGAGGTTTGTGGCCCTATTTATTAGGAGAGGAGGAGGAGTTAGGGCTCTGAAATCTCGTCGATGAGGCGATCACACCACGCTTCTTTCCCACTCGCCCCATCACTCGTCTCGTCTGCAGGAATCGTTTATGACAGGAAAGCGATGTTAGTTGACTTTCATGTGGGGCGATCGCACCGAGATCCCTTGTCAATTTCCCCGCTACTCACCTTGTCATCTAAATGTCATTTTCCTCTATTTTTTCTTCCTTTTATGTTTTGGCCACCAAGCTTTATTCTTGGCCGCTCCCATCAAGTTCGGAAAATGTTCGAAAGTGCCCCGAAAATGCCTGATTCACTACTTTTTGCTCTGACACAGACTTTCTTGCAAAAGATGCTCTAACACACACTAAGGACTAACATTTTACAATAAAAGCACAATTTTTTTGGTTAAAAAAAATAGAGCATTCTTGCTTACGCATCAAGCCTACCAACTTAAAGTTTTCTGGTCCCGAGCGAACCTACATGCATATGCCTACCTAGATGAGATGTGATAATTATCC
>JBBYHH010451836.1:0-11419 GCA_038382905.1 Daphne laureola
CCAGGCGATCGCCTGCCCTTGGTGCGCGTCGCCTGGGACTTCGCCTAAGCCCCTGTAATTCCTGTTTACCGTCGTTTTCTTCCCCAACACTTAACCAAAACTCTCCTAAACCATTACAGACATTAACAGACTTCTAACAGATGATAATCAGACCTTACTCAGACGTTAATCAGTCAGACATCAAATAAACAGACATTAACCAGATAAACATTACTCAGACATTCGTCATACCTCATTCAGACAGACATCAAAACTTACCTACAGTTCAAACTCAGAACTAACGGTAGACACGTACCAGTTTCCAAGATGAACTCCCGAACCCCTTGCCTGTCAGTCACTCTTCACCGGAGATACCTTGTCGGATTTTGGTGGCTGTAACAAACTTCACTCACAAGTTTCCATCTAATCAAATGTTTGTCCTTTCTTTGTTAACTGAGTGAGTGGTGCGGCCAACACTAAAAACCCTGGTACAAACTTACGGTAGTACCCAGCCAAACCCAAAAAGGTTCAGATATCCCTTACTGTCCGGGGCCGTCTTCACTCCTAAACTGCTCTAATTTTCTCAGGATCCACATAAATTCCTTGTCCACTAATGATGTGTCCCAAGAAAACCAACTCTTGCTTCCAGAAATCGCACTTAGAGAACTTAGCATACAGCTGATTCTTCCATAGAGTCTCTAGTACGATCCTCAAATGGTCTTGGTGGGAATCTTCATCGAAGGAATAAACCAAAATATCGTCGATGAAGACCACCACGAAGCTGTCCAAATAAGGACGGAATACCTCATTCATCAAATTCATAAAAGTTGCGGGTGCATTCGTCAGCCCAAATGGCATGACAGTATATTCATAATGTCCATAACGCGTGTGGAAAGCAGTCTTTGGAATATCCTCCTCGTTTAAACGCATTTGGAAATAACCTGACCTCAAGTTGATTTTGGAAAATACCTTGGCTCCACGAAGTCGGTCGAATAAGTCATCAATTCGCGGTAAAGAATACTTATTCTTAATTGTCATCGCATTCAGCCTCCGATAATCGATGCACAACTGCAGTGTCCCATCCTTCTTCTTACATTAACCGTCAGGGCGGGATCTTCCCCCCTCCTCCCTGAGTTCAACGCTCATTGACTACGAGTGACATGCATTTTATGAAATACCATAACATAGAAGTACGTATAACCATTAATCACTAGTAGCAGCAATATACCTATTAGATCCGTAGCATAAATGCAATGCAATGGATGACATATGATGCAAATTATCACACAGAAAATCCACATCAACATATCACACATAATGACCACATAAAACTTCCATACCCTTAAACACTTCCAACTATTTTACCGGAGTTGAGCATGTCTAGAACAGTAGTCCCAAATTCCAATACACGATCCTGGCAGTTCACGTAAGGAAGCGGCCGTCTACCCCAGGTGAACTCTCCGGGATCGACTCAGAGGAACAAAGGTCTGCCTCCCGAGCATACCTCAACACAAGTAAAATTCCACAACTCTTCCTTACCCTTAAAACTGCTCTGATACCAACTTGTCACCACCACCCCGTCTGCACTCGGCCCGGCGAGAAGCGGTCACGGGGTCGGCGGGGGAGGCGGTGAGCTAAACGATCCGATCTGTGTGGCGCAACTAAATAGTGGAAAAATTCCCATCCAAGTCCCTGCAAAATAATGTAGCAATAACAATGCACACAAAAACTGAGCTCCACTCAGACAGACATCCAGAAAGAAGGTTGCCTCCGGCACGCACTTCCAATAACATAAACATCAATAACAAGCATACAACACATATTCATACATACATATCTCCGAAAACATGTTCCATTACATGAACATCTTAAAGTCTACATGATCATGTATACTATGCTGCAGAGCATACTACTCAGCTAATAGGACAAAACATACTAAGTGCGATTTTTGGGTCGACAAGTATCCAACTGGACGCCCGAGCAACTGTTGTTGCTGCTAACTGTGCTACAAGTTATAAATCAGATAACCGTTAGCAAGACTTCAGATATACTCAACGGTAAACCCATAACCAAAATCCCAACCAATACTATGTTATTGCTTCCCACAATACACAACCACTAAGGAGCTATTATACCTTAGGTACAAAATACTATTGGATGGGCGGTACTCTACTCCGCGGTCCCAGAACCTGAAGCTCCTAAACATTTTAAGAGTAAGGGGGTGAGTTCCTGAAAGAACTCAGTAAGGGTCTAGGTAGAAGTAACGGTTTTCTTCGAGCTTTGACCTGCAATGACAATGTGAGTGACAAGCAAAAATACATAACAATGGTCATATAAAGCACTTCAATATCCTCATTTACAACCCACACACCACGACGGCCTCCCTGTGGTCCTGGTGTTGAACCACAATAGGAGTCTCCTAATCATACATAATCCGCATGGTACCAGCGAGGGCCTAAGACCCTTAACCGCCGTCCATCCATCCCATGACATGCTCATGGAGACGCACGGAAACCATACCATCATCATGCTCGTGGTGACGCACGAAAGCCATACCATCATCATGCTCATGGTGACGCACGGAAACCATACCATCATCATGCTTTTGGTGACGCACGGAAACCATACCATACCATGTCATACACAAGGGTTCGGTACCACTCGGACATGTGGAACCATGACATGTTGTGTCACTCCCGCTAGTTTCGAGGTCACGAAGACCCAAGAACCACAACACATTTCTCTACAATCATCGGGTTCAATGCTCAGGCAAACACACAGAACCGTTGCATAATCCTTAACCTGCACACCCCTATTTCTACCATGGAACTAGTCTTAGACTCAACAATCGAGATCTAGGATCAAGAAGATCTGAGATCAAGGTCTAAGACTAATCTCAACCAACTTACACCGCATAAAGCATATATAAGAAGGTTGAACCCTTACCTAGAAGTAATAGCAATAGCGTTCCTTTTTAGTCCACTTTGTGAAACCTTCCTTACTCAATGCAAAATGGAAACTTCAATCCTCACCTTTCCAATTTCCAATACCATCGCACATATGAGTAATACACCTAAGTATATTACCAATCATGCACTAACATACAACACCCTTTATACAACTTCCATGAAACCTATTTTTTCCCCTTCCGGTCCATTTCGTAAAAGTTAACCAAACCTCATCCAAAACCTCCATAACTTCACTTGCATGTTTAATGAGCTAGTATAAGGCCATTCATGCGTTAACATTGCAATTTCCCTTTAAATTCCAACATTTCACAAAAATGACCCAACTTCGAATTTATTCGACAACTCTATGTTAGGCCAAGATTCGCAACTCATTCCAGGTATTAAAGTTACTTAGAATCATCATACAAACATAATGGAATCAACAATTCGCCCAAGAACAACACTTTATTCCTCCACCAAAAATCTTATGGTGTTTGCCTTAGGTCCTTGATTTAGCCATATTGGGGTTTAATCCAAGGATTAATGTTGCCCCAAATACCCGCAATTACACTAAATTAACCTCAATTTAACATTCCCATAACCATTCACATAATCAAGCTCAAAAACCCTAAAATTTGAATTCACTGAATTCCTAAGCAATTGATGATGTAAGACATGTTCTTACCTCCAAACCATCACTAGAACAAGTTTACTACTTCATATACATCAATAAACTTCAGAAATCCTCACCTCAAATTCAGACCCAATTCTAAAAATCTCTCAAATGTTGAGTGATTCGAGCTCCACACCGTATAAGCCTCACCTTTGTTGAGAATCTTGCATGGGGTGAGGTTTCCCTTCAATATTTGGCCAAGTTTGGGTGTATGGGAGGGGTTGGGTTCGTGCTCAAAGGCTAGAGGTTGAAGATGAGTTGATGAAATGGTTTAACTCCTCAGATTTTTGGGTTAAAAACCCATTCATTTTTCTGCCCAGGGGTACCAGATGATCGCCTGGAATTTTTCCCGATCGCCTGTTCCATCACCTGGCTCCCTATCCTTCACACCCAGTGGTCAGGCAATCGCCTGCCAGGGTCTCTTCTCACCTGGATGGTCACCTGGCTTCCTGCCCAACTCATTTTTGGGGTCAGGCGATCGCCTGCTAGGGGATCCTCTCGCCTAGCGGGTCTTCTGCCCAATCCATTATGGAGGTCAGGCGATCGCCTGCCAGGGGTTCCTCTTACCTGGTGGGTCACCTGGCCTCCTGTCCATTTCGGTTTAGGGGTCAGGCGATTGCCTGCGAGGGTGATCTACTTGCCTGGCTGGTCGCCTAAACCACCTGAAACTTGCCAAAATCCCTATTCCACTTCCAACAGTTCACCAAAACACTTAAAACAAGATCATCCATCAACATAATTCATCAATACATCAAATTTAAATCCAGAAATAAACAATCGCAATCACTTACCTTAAACTTTGGTGGCGAAATAACTTGTCCGCCCACCACTTCAGTTGATGAATCATTGCCGGACTAGGGTGGGTGTAACATTTATCCCCCCCTTAAGACTCTTGGTCCTCCAAGAGTTCCTTCAACCTTTGGTATTCCTGGGGGTAGCGATCTATCATGTCTTTCTCCATCTCCCAGGTTGCTTTTTGGTCAGAATGGTGAGACCATTGAACTTTGACCATGTGAATCAACTTGGTTCGCAACTTTCGAGTGTCCTTTTCTAGTAGCGCGATTGACACCTCTTGATAAAATAAATCAGGTTCCAATTTCACTTCTTCTATAGAAATTTTCTATATCGGATCACTGATACACCTCTTTAGCATGCTCACATGGAATACATTGTGTATTTCTGACATGCTCAGTGGTAGTGCTAACCGATAAGCTACTTTTCCAACACGCTCCAAAATTTCATACGGTCCAATGTACCTCGGTGCTAACTTACCCTTTTTCCCAAATCTGACTGTTCCTTTGATCGGTGCTACTTTTAACCACACCTAATCGCCCACTTCAAATTCTAAGTCACAACGCCGCTTATTAGCATATGAGGTAGTACGATCATTCGTGGCTTTTAACCATGCTTGAATTTTCTTTATCTTTTCTGTGGTCTCTTCCACAACTTTTGGTCCCAACTCAACCTTGTGCGACGCCTCGGACCAACAATGGGGTGTCATACACCTCCGACCATATAACACTTCATACGGTTCCATCTTGATTGTACTTTGGTAACTATTATTGTATGAAAACTCAATCAATGGAAAATGTAGGTCCCAATCACCTCCAAATTCAATTGCACAACTTCTCAACATGTCTTCCACAATCTGGATCACTCGCTCTGACTGCGTGTTGGTTTGAGGATGATAAGCTATGCTTAAATGAAGTCATGTGCCAAATGCCTTATGAAACGCATTCCAAAAATGTGCAGTGAACCGTGGGTCTCGGTCCGATACAATGGTGTCCGGTACTCCATGTAATCGCACTATTTCCTTGATGTAGAGGTGAGCAAGGTTGTCCAAAGAGCCTGTCATCTTAATGGGTAAGAAATGGGCGCATTTTGTTAATCAGTCCACAATAACCCATATTGCATCATGACGCGCCCTAGTCGGGGGTAAATTGGTCAGAAAATCCATTATTACGTTGCCCCACTTATGAACGGGAATGGGTAGTGTCTGAAGTGTTCCCGCTGGTTTCTGGTGCTCAATTTTCACCCTTTGACATGTTGTACATTTTTCCACGCTTGTAGCTATGTGCTTCCGCATACCCGACCACCAAAAATGTGATCGTAGGTCGTGGTACATTTTCTCACTGCCTGGGTGAAAACTCAAACTGCTATTGTGAGCCTCCTCCAGAATCTCATTTCTGAGGGTCGCATCATTAGGCACATATAGTCATCCTTTAAAGTACAACAATCCTTTCCTGTACTCGAAGAACGAACGTAATCCGCCTTTGTTCTCACCCGATATCTTCTTCAAACCCATGTCCTTGACCTGAATTTCTCGAACTCTATCCAACCAAGATGAATGAATCATCAAGGTGCATACTTGATCTTGTTCCCACAACTACCATCTATGCTACAAGGTCTTCAAATCTGTATCCTTAGCCCAATTCTCAGTATCTCCACCTTTAACCAGTCCTATATACATCCTGCTCAACGCATATGCCACTGTATTTCCTTTTCCTGTGGTCTACTCGATACTGCAGTCATAATCTTTCATGTACTCGAGCCACCTTCTTTGTCTCATATTCAGATCCTTTTGCGTGAATAGGTATTTGAAACTCTTATGGTCCGTGAATATCTGAAATTTATACCCAAGTAGGTAATGTCTCCATTGCTTTAGGGTATAGATAACAGCAGCCTGCTCCAGGTCATGTGTGGGATAATTCTGTTCATGTGGTTACAACTGTCGCGACCCATACGCAATCACCAAATGACGTTTGGCGCAATCAATGTGTATCGAATTCTTCGATAACCAATCCATGCCAAGTATAACATCATATTTAGGTGTATTCAACACTAGCAGATTACTCAGTATCTGGTGTTCATCGATCGTCAGCACACAATCCTTTATGATCTCATTGTTAAACAGGTACTGACCTTCGGCGGTACGTATCAGGAATATGTCCGGTAAATGAACCATAGATAGTTGTAAAGTCTTTACACACTTTTGAGATACATTTGAGATCGATGCACCAGTATCAAATAATGCAGATACAGAAGTACCATTTAAAGATAAGGTCCCTGCTAGTGCTCCTCTTTGTGCCCTTTGTTGTTCTCCCTTACCATGTTCTATCTAAAAAATAGGTCTCGCCCTTACCTGCTGTTGCGTTGGCGGCTGGGGTTCTTGTCATGGTGCTTGCGGTCTCGGACCTCCAAATGGTGCACCGCGCCCACGGGGTGCATTGAACTGTCCTCTTGATTATACTGGAGCTTCCTGTATCTATTTTTATGGGCAGTCTTTTACCCAATGTTCTGTTGATCCACATTTTAGGCACGCTCCAGCTTGTCGATAGCACACCGGGCTAGTATTGCTCCTGTTGTAGAATTGGAAAAACCATGACTTGTCAGCTGGTGCCTTGCCCTTACCGTTGTCACGCTGGTTTCTCCTACTTGAACTTCCACCGCTTCTATTCGAACGTGACAATCTTGAACCTGGACCTCTTCCAGCAGACCGCAATGGTTACATCGCAGACTGAGTCTCAAGGCCTTCGTTCTCGACCTTCTGAGCCTTCTGAACCACTTCATGATATCTCACGATGTCCAGAGGTGCCATGTACTTCTGCATCTCATACTTCAGACCTCTCAAGAATCTTTTCGCTTTCTGCTCTTCATCCGCTTGGTAGAAAGGAACATATCTTACCAAGCAGTCAAACTCCTGTTCATATTATTCTACAGATTTGTCTCCCTGCTCGATGGAGTCAAACTCGAGCTGGCGCTAGTTTCTTGCAGCATAATCGACGCACTTCTCATGGAACAAATGGGAAAACTTGTCCCATAACATTCCGGAAACTCGCCATTCCTGGCACTCATACTCTGCCTTCCTGGCGGCAACAGTAGTCTCCCACCAGTCAGAAGCCCAATCTCGGAGATAGAAAGTAGCCAGGGGTACCATTTCACCCAAGGGAAAACTGAGTCTTCCCAACATCCGATCCATATCTTTGTACCATGTCTCAGCCACTTATACTCTGCCTTTGCCTGTAAACCTTGGAGGGTTGAAACATTGAAAATGCTCCATCAGTGTCAATCGATCTAAGTCAGCTGAACTTTTCGACAGGGTCTCCGAAATCTGGGTACGTCCTCCTAATAATAGACATCTCTAGGTTGTACTCTCTGACATCGGGGACGTACACCTAAACCCGCATCGCTCAAATCAGCAATGTCTTCCTCCTCATAAACGTGAGCGTCATAATCCTCATCATCGGAATCATCACCATAATCTTCATCCATGCCTTCAAATGTAGGATCCACTGGTCCCATCTGTATACCTTCAACATTATCACTATGGGGCTGCTCATCCAAGCCTGCTCCAGTCCATACGTTATTGAGCAGCACTTGCATCTGCCCTAACACCTATATCAGGTTCCCTGTATCAACGCCCTACTATGTTGGGGGTTGTACTAGTACCTCTCTTTGCCGAACCACCCTTCAGATTCTTCTTACATTACCCGTCGGGGCGGGCTCTTCTCCCACACTCCCCGAATGCAACTCTCATTGACTACGAGTGATAGCCATTTTCTGAAATGCCATAATTTAGAAGTACACTTAACAATCAATTACTAACAGCAGCAGTAAACCTATTAGCTCCCTAGCATAGATGCAATGCAATGCATGACAGGTGATGCAAATTATCATACAGAAAATCCACATCAACATATCACTCAAAATGACCACATAAACTTTCCATACCCTTAAATACTTCCAACTGTTTTACCCGAGTTGAGCATGTCTAGAATAGCAGCCTCAAATTCTAGTGCCCGATCCTGGCAATTCATGTAAGGAAGCGACCATCCTCCCTAGGTAAACTCTCTGGGATCGACCCAGAGGAATAAAGGTCTGCCTCTAGAGCATACCTCAACACAAGTAAAGCTCCACAACTCTTCCTTACCCTTAATCCTGCTCTGATACCAACTTATCACCACCACCCCCATCTGCACACGCCCTGGCGGGAAGCGGTCACAGGGTCGGTGGTGGCGGCGGTGAGCTAGATGATCCATACTTGCGTGGCGTAACTAAATAGTGGGTAAATTCTCATTCAAGTCCCTACAAACAATGCAGCAATAACAACACATACAAATACTGAGCTCCGCTCAGACCAGATATCCAAAAAGAAGGCTTCCTCCGGAAAGCACTTCCGATAAAATAAACATTCATATCAATTATACAACATATATCCAAACATACACATCTCTGAACACATGATCTGATTACATGAACATCTTAAGTCTACATGATCACACATGCTATGCTACAGAGCATACTACTCAGCTAATAGGCCAAAACATACTAAGTGTGGTTGTCGGGTCGACAAGGATGCAACTGGATGCCCGAACAACTACTGCTGCTGCTAACTGTGCTACAAGTCACAAATCAAATAACCATTAGTAAAAACTTCCCAGTATACTCAACGGTAAAATAATAAACAAAATCTCAAGGCATGCTACGACATTACTTCCCACGATACACAAACACTAGGGAGCTAATGCATTTTAGGGACAAAATACTATTGGCCGGGCAAAACTCTACTCCACGGCACCAGAACCTGAAGCTCCTGAAATTGTTAAAACTAAGGGGGTGAGTTCCCGAAAGAACTCAGTAAGGGTGCAGGTAGAAGTAACGGTTTTCTTCAAGCTTTAACCTGCAATGACAATGTGAGTGACAATACCAACATATATATCAATAAACATATAAAGCACTTCAACGTCCTTATTTCCAACCCACACACCACGATGGAGTATTTTCTCATTCTTACCACGAGAGGTGGTTGAGGTATGCAATCCATGACCACAAGTAGACAGAGTTCAACCAGCTCACTCAGGGCACCATGACAGTTACCAATTACGAGCTGGAGTTCAGTTAGCTGGTTCGCTACTCGTCTCAGTGCAACAATATGGAGAGTGAGAGAGTGAAAAGATTTATCTGGGGTTTGCGGCTAGAGATCAAGATGCATATCATTGCATTTGGCATTACTGTCTACGATGAGGCCCTTCAGAAGCCCCTTCTAGTTGAGATACAGGTGAGTGGAGGCAAGGTTACATCTTCCTAGCCCCAGAGTGGCGGGAAGTCTTCAGGACAGCAGAGGAAGGGACAGTTCTGAGGTTCAGGCAAGAGAGACAAGTTTGATGGGAGCAAGGGCAAGGCCACCACTGTAGTAGTATCGATCTGTCAGTAGTATGGGAGGCATCATGGGGGACAAGTGTGTTTCAGGATGGCAGACACCTGCCTGAGGTGTGAAGCGACTGACCATTGGCTCAAGGATTGCCCGTTGATGCGCTCACAGGATGCTCGGGTTCAGCCTAGGGTACAGCAGCAGGGCCAGCCCAATGCCATTCTGGGATGTGACATAGCACATATGTGCTTGAAAGCTCTACAGCAGAGGCCACAGATTACACAGGCACTGTCACCACCGCCCCCGTCCGCACGCAGCCCGGTGGGAAGCGGTCATGGGTTCGGTGGGGGCGGCGGTGAGCTAGACGATCCAATCCATGTGGCACAACTAGATAGTGGGTAACATTCCCATACAAGTCCCTGCAAATAACGCAGCAATAACAACATAACAAAAACTGAGTTCCGCTCAGACCAGATATCCAGAATGAAGGTTGCCTCCGGCAAGCACTTCTAATAATGTAAACATCCAAAACAAGCATACAACAAATATCCATACATATACATCTCCGAAAATATGTTCCATTACATGAACATCTTAAAGTCTACATGATCATGCATGCTATGCTACAGAGCATACTACTCAGCTAATAGGCCAAAACATACTAAGTGCGATTATCGGGTCGACAAGGATCCAACTAGAGGCCCGAACAACTACTGCTGCTGCTAACTGTGCTACAAGTCGTAAATCAAATAACCGTTAGTAACATTTCAAAGTACTCAACGGTAAAACAATAAACAACAATCCCAATCCATAATACGCTATTGCCTTCCAGAATACACAACCACTAAGGGCTATTGTACCTGAGGTATAAAATACTACTGGCCGAGCGGAACTCTACTCTGCCGCCCCAGAACCTGAAGCTCCTAAAACGTTAAAAGTAAGGGGGTGAGTTCCCGAAAGAACTCAGTAAGGGTGCAGGTAGAAGTAACTATTTTCTTCAAGCTTTGACCTGCAATGACAATGTGAGTGACAAACACAAATACATAAGCCATAGCCATCTAATGCACTTCAATATCCTTATATCCATCCCACACATCACGATGGCCTCCCCTGTGGTCCTACCGTAGAACCACAGTAAGAGTCTCCTAACAAAAACAATCCGCATGGTACTAGTGAGGGCCTATGACCCTTAACCATCGTCAAACCATCCTCATCGTGCTCATGGTGACGTACGGAAACCACACTATCCTCATGCTCGTGGTGACGCACGGAAACCAAACCATCATCGTGCTTGTGGTGACGCACGGTAACCAAACCTCATATCGGAGGGTTTGTGATCATGATGACTCACAGAACTAGTCCCTTCATGCTCGTGGTGACGCACGAAAATCCATACCATACCATGTCATATACAAAGGTTTGGGTCACTCGGACAAACGAAACCATGACATGTTATGTCACTCATACTAGGTTTGAGGTCACGAAGACTCAAGAACCGTAACACATACCTCTATAATCATCGGGTTCGATGGTCACGAAGACTCACGGAACCGTTGCATAATCCTTAACCTGCACACCCCTATTTCTACCTTGGAACTAGTCTTAGACTCAACTGTCGAGATCTAGGACCGAGGTCAGAGATCAAGGTCTAAGACTAATCTCAACCAA
>JBBYHH010451947.1:0-11419 GCA_038382905.1 Daphne laureola
TAGCTACTTTGAGGACCATCAATAATTGGTTGTGACTGAGGCAATATAGTAGTAGTAGTGGTGGTGGTGGGGTTAGGAGGATTACTTTCAGAACCAGCCAATACCTCTTGCACATTTTAATTTACTGACTTACCCCTATCAGATATTACATATTCTGCCCCTCCAGCATTTACTAAGTCATCCTCACTTACACTAGTGGACCCCATAAATTGGTTGGTGTTGTTGAACTTATTATTTTTGCACAACCATTCATCACTATGTTCAACATACAAATCAACATATCCATGTATTTGTGCATATGAAAACATTTCAAATAAGTTCCCTTGTTCCTTCAATTCCTTCAAAGTGGACTTAAGAGAGCCAAGCCCACCCTTGTAGTGAACAGATTTCACATCCCCTCCCCTCATCCCAAAATCCCTCATAACAGAAATAATGCAGAAAAGGGTTAGTTTAGGAGTCGGCCAACTTGTTACATGCCTCTTGAATTATGTGTAACGCACAAAAGGCTCTCTTATCAGCACACCACCATAATAAAAATTGAAATTCACGAATCCCTTAGTCATCTGCACCATTAACAATTTAAAACTCGATTTCAGACAAAATTCATAGATAAACACAAGATTCTTTGCAAAACTCTAGAACTGAGACATATTATAAACCAGATCAACGCACTAACCTTTGCAACACGTGATACGATTCAAAATCTTTGCCACTCTTCCCTTTCTTTTATCAAAATCCAACAAAGTTTTCTACGAATCAAAGATCTTCATGTTCTGCATTCGCACTTCAACATCGAGCTCTAGATCACCATCTTTCAGCACAAAAATGAGCTCTGGGTAAATTCACGAATCCCCTGTTATAATTTTTTTTTACTTTTAATTTTCTATCATTTTAGAGATTGGGCCTGAGTTTTGAAATTTAACAAAAAAACCACTCTCCTTCACCGAATTGCTATTCTGTTTAAATTCGTGGTCAAAGCCTAACAGAATAGATGACACGTGACTACACGTGATGAGTGGGGTGACTCCAGACCCTTAATTGCTCCATTTCGATAGTTCGAGGTACTAATTTGTCCACTTTGTAGTCCAGATCCTTATTCGCCCGAATCACTATAGTTCAAGGTAGTACCGTATATTTAAGTCTTTTTGTTTTCAAGTGTAAAAAAAAGGCACATAAAGTAGAAGGCAAACAATTTTTTATTTTATTTTATTAATAGGCAAACAAATTATTGAAAAGTGCACGGGAAGAGAAGAAAGAAAAAACACATAAAAGAAAAAAAATATGAGAGGAAAAAAAAAACACACGTGTGAGTCATGAGAATTGAGATTCACACGAATAATGAGTTTGGAGCATCCCATTTCAACCAACTTTTACTGTACTAGATTTTTATTGAAATTTAGACTTATTTGATTCGAGTTAAGTCAATAGCGTAGGTCATTATCTTATCTACTCTCTTTGTTTCATAAAGATTATTTTATTTAATTTTTAATATTTAATTTATGATTTTATTTTTTAATAAATTAATATATAATATTAAATAATTTATATACATATTTAATGAATATGACTAATTTTTAAATATTTTTTAATAATTGAAAATTAAATAAAACATAAAATCGAAAATCAAAGGAAACAATGTTTATGGATATCTTTTGTCGAATTCTTGGTTTTTCATATCTAAACGGCCTAATAATATGCCGAGGGAACTGTTAAATTATATGGTTTGGGGTCCACATTGAACCAACGGTTGTTTGAAATTGTAAGTTTGACGTAATCACAAAATTGTTCCAATTTCAAGTTCTTCCGTGTACAATACATCTGTGGTTTTTTTTTTTTTTTTTTTTTTTCTTTCGAGCTTTCTCCGTCGGAAAATATCCTTAAAAAGGGAGAAAAAAAAGAAAAAAAGTTGTAATTTCTTACTTCTCTCTCGAATTGGCCTGCTTTGTTTCCCTTGGATTCGATTCATGGGAATCCTGACGGGCCATGGAAACACCTTCATAAACCCTCTCAAAACCCTGCCTACATTTCCCGCAGGTATCTCAGCTCGCTAAATTCGCCACTTCCTGGCGAGAAATGGGATCCGTTCAGCCGTTTCAAGACCTCAATCTTTTTCCAGACCCGCCGGAAACCACCTGCTCCGCCGTCGTCACCAGAAATCTGTTGAATCCGAAGATCGAACCCAAACAAGAAGCCTTTGATGAACCTTTCCAGACCCAGCAATTCCTGCAACAGAAACAGAACGTTCAAGATTATCTCAACTTTTCAATTCCCGATTCTATCCCTAGCCCACAGATTCCACCACCTACTGAGGAGCTATCTTCGCCGTCGTACGAGGATGGCCAGCAGAACGTATATTCTGAATTTCACCGCATTTCAGAGCTGTTCCGCACGGCATTCGCCAAAGGATTGCAGGGTCCATCTAAAGACGTTCAGGATCCGGATTGTAGGGCCATTGTGCCTGTACCGGATCCAAATGCTGAAAGCAGTCAAGCTCTGGCAGTGGCCGTTCCCAAGCGGAAATATACCCAGAGGTCTTCCGAGCTGGTTCGAGTCACCAATCTGAGTATCGAAGACCAGCGTTATTTTAGGGACGTTGTTCGTAGGACCCGTATGGTGTATGATTCGCTTCGTATCCTAGCAATCATGTCGGAGGAGAAGCGCAATGGGATCGGTAGCGGGAGGCGTGCGCGCGGCGATCTGAGGGCCTCGACGTGGATGAGGGATCGTGGTTTGTGGCTAAATCGGGACAAGAGGATTGTGGGAAAAATTCCTGGAGTTGAAATTGGGGACTTGTTCTTCTTTAGAATGGAGTTGTGCTTGGTTGGTTTACACGGTCATGTTCAGGCCGGGATTGACTACTTACCTGCGAGCCGGAGCGCTAATGGCGAACCAGTAGCCACCAGCATTATTGTTTCTGGGGGTTATGAGGACGACCAAGATGCTGGAGACTTGTTAATCTACACGGGCCATGGCGGGCAAGATAAGCTTTCGAGGCAATGCATGCACCAGAAGCTGGAAGGTGGGAATCTTGCGCTAGAGAGGAGTATGCATTATGGAATTGAGATCAGGGTGATTAGAGGTTTCAAGTATGAGAATAGTGTCAGCCATAAGGTTTACGTTTATGATGGTTTGTACAAGATTCTCGAATGTTGGTTTGATGTGGGCAAGTCTGGGTTTGGTGTTTTCAAGTTTAAGCTCGTAAGAATCGAGGGTCAGCAGGAGATGGGTAGTTCCATTTTGAGGTTTGCTCAGACTCTTAGGTCTAGTCCTTTGTCAGCAAGGCCTAAGGGTTATCTGACCCTTGATGTTTCCAATTCGAAGGAGAATGTTCCTGTTCTTGTGTACAATGATATTGACGAGGATCATGAGCCTTTGTATTATGAGTATCTAAGCAGGACCGGTTTCCCACCATATGTGTATGTTCAAGGAAGCAATGGATCTGGTTCTGGATGTGCCTGTGTTTCTGGTTGTACTGAAGATTGCTTTTGTTCTTTGAAGAATGGGGGAGAATTTGCTTATGACTATCACGGCTTTCTTGTTAGAGGGAAACCGGTTATATTTGAATGCAACGCAAGTTGCCAATGTCCGCCAACATGTCGTAACCGTGTTACACAACTTGGTCTTAGAAATAGGTTGGAAATTTTTCGGTCAAGAGCAACTGGTTGGGGAGTCAGGTCCTTGGATTTAATACATGCTGGTGCCTTTATTTGTGAGTATACTGGAGTTGTCCTCACTAGGGAGCAAGCAGAGATATTTGCAATGAGTGGTGATACGCTGATTCATCCAAGTCGATTTTCAGAAAGATGGGTGGAATGGGGTGATTTGTCTCAGATATTCCAGGACTATGTGCGGCCTTCATATCCCTCAATTCCACCGTTAGATTTTGCAATGGATGTATCTAGACTGAGGAACGTTGCTTGTTACATTAGCCAAAGTTCTAGTCCAAATGTTTTCGTGCAGTTCGTGTTGTTTGATCACAATAACTTAATGTTTCCCCACCTGATGCTTTTTGCAATGGAGAACATCCCCCCATTGAGGGAGCTTAGCCTTGATTATGGGGTTGCTGATGAATTGACTGGAAAGCTTGCAATATGTAACTAAATGTTTTGAAAGGTTTGAGTGTTAGCATCTGGTGCTTTGGAGGGCGGAGAAGTGATACTTTCAGGTATTTATTGCTGCTTCCCTTACTATTGATACCTTTAACTAAGCCAGTTAATTATCTGGCAATTTGACATAATCTGGTTAAGGTACTATGATATACTTCCTAGTTGTATATGTCAGATTTATTAAGTAAATTTACACAGTTTACGGAACCAGTCAAAACATATGATGAAATATACTGTCAAAAGTTTCACAAGCAAGCATGGTGATTCTCTAATATATGCATTAATTGTCCATCTGGCAGATCTATTATTTGACACATATAGCTTCTTTGCCCTTCTATGAGCCGTTATCTCAGTTTTGTTGTGTGCAAATGCATATCCAATGGAATCTCTCTTATGCATTTGTCCTTCTGTGCATGTATAACCCATAACGTGAACATTGACTTAATCATTGTGAGAAAATACACTAGTATAATTTTTTTACAAGGCGTGACTAATTGCAAATATATGCATTAACTGTCCATCTGATAGATCTATTGCTTGACAGATACAGTTTCTCTGCCCCCTGCTTGGCCGTTATCTCTATTTTGTTGTTTGCATATGCATATCATATAGATTCTCCCTGTTTATGCATTCATTTGTCATTTCATGCATGCATATCCATTAATGTGAATGTTGACGTAATGTCTTGTGAGGAAATGTCCTAGCATCGGAAGTTCTACTTGAAGTTGCATCCGTTCTCTTGTTTGCAGATGCATATACAGTATACTTTTTACCTTTGCAATTGTCATTTCATTTACGTGTATCCCTAAACATGGACAGTAACATAATTTCTTGTGAGGAAATATTTCACAAGGCATGGTTAGTCTTCAATATTTGCATTAATGCCCGTCTGGCAGGTCTGTTGGTTGACATCTTTTTTGCAGATGCACATCCAATAGACCTTTTCTCGGTTATGTATTCCTCATTTCGTGCACATATATAAGTTAATGTAAACATTGAGGCAATTCCTTGTGATTTATGTTTGCTCTTTTGTTTTGTTATTGTCTTTGTAGGAAACTATGCTCACAATATTAGTTTGTCTTGGATTTCTGCCTGATGTATCATCTACTACGATTTTCTACGTAGCAAATATCTTATATAGCCTTATTGTTCAGTCTTGAGGCGACAAATGTTGGCGAAGTCTAGTTGCATAATCTAATTACAGTGGACAGGTAAACAAGGAGCGACAGTGCCCTCTCATCTTTAGCCAACTGACATAACTGCTAACCAGTGGCAAGCGCAAGGGTTTTTGTTCTTGGATAAGTTAGGCCAGTGCCCTACTTGTTTTGGTTGGGTATGTCATATATAGCTTCCCAATCCCAGGTGCCCTGTTGAAAGATATCTGAAATCGGTCTGTTGCTTCTTCTGCCATTTGCTTGTAAAGATCTTTTGCTGGCACCAGGTTTAACCAGACCACACTTTTGTTGGGTTTTGTTAGATTGTACAGTTTTCTGTAAGGACAGTAAAGCCTTACTGTATCCCGTTCTCCACCGGGTTGTATAGAGTTCTGTCTGGCAGACTATTTAGTTAGCTCAATCTTGTGCAGGAACTAGGAAGTTTACTGGTCATGTTGCTTCTCATGCCAACTTCTCTCAATTTATTTCAGTATCAATATGACTAATTGACAAATCCGGAACACTTTCAGACTATTTATTTTCTTTGAAACTAAACTAATCATTTAGATCAACATATGTTTAAGTACAATAAATGTGCTTAAAGTAATAGTAAAAGATTTTAAACTTTAAATTATAGTATAAATTAATAGCTTAAGTCCATCTTTAATTGTGTGTGTGCGTTTTTCTTAAAACTTGATAAATACGTCTTTAAAAACAATAGAATAATACTCCAGTATTTAATTAAATTGGGCTTAAAATGACTAAATGTTGAACCCCGTTCCTATTTAAAAACAATAGAATAATACTCCAGTATTTAATAATTGTGTAAACTTTTTACTTTGTGTGCGTGTGTTGTGATGGCGGGAACGGAGAGCTGAGAGGAGCAGTAGCAAGGCTTCACTATCTGGAACTTGAATCCTTTAAACCCTAAACTTCAAGTTCAGTTTGTCCAGACTGGAATTTCCTAACACCATGTACTGGTTGGCCACACGAAGCGGAGTTGTCTGCTTCCCCGGTTTGCGTTTGCGCTCCCTCGCTCGCCTCTTTAGTTCCCATCTCCGCCAACGACGCCCCTTTACCTCCACACGACCGCTCCAGTAATCTCTCTCTCTCTCTCTCTCTCTCTCTAATTCCCGTTTTGTTATTCCGTAACTACGTTTGGGGTTCGCTCAGTGGGTCTTGAAAGGAGCTTAATGTGGGACATGGAACGGAGAAAAGCTCACTTCATCCACTTCTTCGCATTTATGGTGTTAGGAAGGCCGGGAAATGTTAAAGATGAATTTCTGTTAGTATCCAGTGCATTTCTATCGACTGCAGAACTCCCCATTTTTATTAATGGAATGTATGATAAGCGAACATGTGTTTTTTCGTTTTTTAATGTATTAGTGAACTACTAAAAGTAAGGACACATGGAACCCCTTAAGTCCACGGTGGTTAGGTAGAATTTGTGTTTTGGGGTTTCTTGAAGATTTCGAACAGAATCTTGCTACCCGTTTGTGCTACACTATCTTTTTCCTAAGAGTCAGTTGTTTGGTGTTTCATCTGTTGTATTTAAGTGCTTTTATGTCAGTGACATTCGGTTTGGGACCATCCACTGTTTCAAAGAGCATAGAGCTTTGAGAGGTATTAGTAAAACTGCAAGGAAACACAAATTGTCAACAAAGGACCTAGATGAAGAACATCTTTCCCACATATTTTGGTGGAAGGAGGTGAAACTTTTTATTCATCTGCCTTGTATTGGATATAATATGTCAAATATCATATAAGTTTTTGATGATATAAGTTGTTATTTGTTTCCATTTATGGCTACAGAGGCTGCAGCTTTGCAGGAAACCTTCTACTCTCAATTTAATTAAAAGGCTTGTTTATACCAATGTGCTGGGTTTGGATGTTAACTTGAAAAGCGGCAGGTATACTACACCCCTTCCACGTTTTCTTAGTTCTGTTGTTAGTTTCTGGATAGTGTCTTTTATTTTTGTGCTTCTCTTCTCATCATTTTGTTTCTAGCAGTGATGTTGTACAGATCATTTTCTTCTTCACCCTCTGCTTATGTGAGAGTTTTGTCAGTTTTGAACATGACACATGTTTGTAACCAGACATTAAATCTAATTTTTGGGATGCTTCCCTCTAGGTTAAGTTGATGCTATGCCGTCAACTTTTTTTGTATTATGTTTCAAAAGGAAATACAAATTGAGTCCTTCCTGGGGAAGCATATGACTTTTAATATCAGCTACTGAAGTGAATAATTTTTAGAAAACAATACTGTGGTTTTTTTATATACTAGTATTTATGCTGCAGTTTAAAAGAAGGGACTCTAAATTGGGAGGTGTTGCAATTCAAGTTAAGGTTTCCGCGTGAAGTATTGCTCTGCAGGGTATGTTTCAATGTTGTTGTTTTCTGTGGATGCTCTGTATTCTTTGCTCTATGACAGTAGTTGATTGCATATTTCTTTCTGTAGGTGGGTGAGTTTTATGAAGCGATTGGAATAGATGCTTGCATTCTTGTTGAATACGCTGGGCTTAACCCTTTTGGTGGTTTACGCTCTGACAGCATCCCAAGAGCTGGATGCCCTGTGGTGGTATTGTTTTATCTTTTCGCATCTGCATTTAGTTTTTGGTTTGGATAGTCTTACAGGCTGTAAAATTGCCTTTTCCTCCGTTTACTCCTATTATTGTTATAATGTTTTTTTTTTGTTGTTGTTTCACTTTAGACTGCCTCAGTTTCTCAATCTTATGAGAGTTTGACTCGATCCTTTTCTTTGCAGAACCTTCGGCAAACTCTGGATGACTTGACATGCCATGGGTATTCAGTGGTTAGTGCCTATAGTTGTGACGAGAATGATATGGCTGTGTGTGTGTGTACATTTGCATGAACATGTGTGGGTGGTGGTGTATATCTTGCATAGAAACTTTTGGAGTTGAAAGCCAAATAGATTATCTGATTGGTGGAGGATATGAAACATGACCTTGATACACGTGCAGAGAATATTTATCTGTAGGCTACGTTTTGTCTTGCTGAATAGGTGGAATAACTAGTTTATTAAGTGTTGTTCTTCCTTGTTTCATGTCTTTTGCAGTGCATAGTGGAGGAAGTTCAAGGTCCAACACCAGCTCGTTCTCGAAAAAGTCGTTTTATATCTGGGTATTTACAAAAGATTGGCAACTTAATCTTTATTTACTTTATTGCTCTTACATTGTCACAGGCAAGTATGGTTGTGCTTATATATATGTAGGAAGGAGCGATTGTATGTGCATCTTTTCCCCTGTTTGTAGGCAAGCTTTGGCTTACATTTGTCAATAGAGTTTGTCAAAATGTGAGGCTGGTTATCGTCAAGAGACCTAACTATTAGACTTTTGGTGGAAAATCACCAAATTGGGCTGTCTGGAGAAATATAATTCTTATTGCAGGACTTTGGGTGGTTGTGGCTGGCTGGGTTAGGGATGGGGTGGCTGGGATATGAAGTTCAGGTTTGGGGTTTAGCTTATTTTCCTTGTTATTAATTTATGGCAATTTTCATTTGCAATTACAAAGGCAGTACAGAATTAAATCTGGCTAGTGATTGAAGCTCTAAAAAGCGATAATTAGCTTAGGAAGCGAGTAGTACGTGATTATAGTTGACTGGGCTTGATGAACCTTTCTCAAATCATTTAGCGTTCTTTGAAAATGAATAAACTGAGTTGCATTGACTTGTTTATAAGTTAATTTCAGCCGGTTTTAACATTTAAGTGTTGATATTTCTGTCATGTTTTGCTTTTTCAATTATTACTGATCTGTTTTGTATAAGTTTTCTAATGTGCCTACTCATTTGTTAATATTCAGGCATGCACATCCAGGAAGCCCTTATGTTTTTGGACTTGTTGGGGCTGACCATGATCTTGACTTTCCAGAACCAATGCCTGTTGTAGGTATGCATGTTCACCTGGAGGGTTTTCAGTAAAGGGATCAACTTGATATGTAAATTTATAAATTTCATATTGTTTTAAGCAATGTGGGTCTTATCTAGTTGCTTCTTTGCGCATGTGTTGCTTTGGTGTATCTCACTAGTGAGCTACATAACTTCTAGCATACACTCTATCGTCTTTACCATATCCTGTAATTTATGTGGTAGTGTGAAGTATGTGAAAGTTGCATTAAAGCAGTTCGTTAGGCAAGGCGTAAATAGTGGATTTCTTTTATTTTGGTCTTTTTGTCCGTTGTCTATTTAAACTTCTATTTCTTTGAGTTTTTTAAAGTTTTTTTCTTCCACTCCATCACTTCATCAATTATCTTATTTTTTAATGTTCTTTCATGTGATATTTCTTTCTTCACCTTGCCCCGATTTCTTTATATACCTTCTCCTGATCGATAAAATTAGACCTGATACATGATAAATCTGGTATATTGTTTCAGTTTAAATTACAAGATCCCAACCATATGTGTACTGTCACTAGGCTGCATTCTTTTAAGGGAATATATGGACATAAGTTCAGGACATCTAATAAAAATGTAAAGGAATATGATATCTATATATTAGATCCAAGCATTTTTAAAAATGTAGGAAGAAGTGTAGGCAAAAGTGTAAACTTCAAGCATATCTGAAGTTTGAGTGGAAAAGGACAGAGTGATGTTCATGAAATTACCTTCCTGTTCCCTTTGGAAGGAAAAAGAAGAAACATACTGTCTTCTTGTTTTCATGAATCTGACTAGTTTTATAGGCGTTTACATCTTATCTGGTAATTCTTGGATTTTCAGGAATATCTAGATCTGCAAGTGGTTACTGCATTAATTTTGTTTTCGAGACAATGAAGACATATTCATTAGAAGATGGTCTGACTGAAGAAGCGTTGGTTACAAAGCTGAGAACCTGCCGGCACCATCACCTCTTTCTGCATTTGTCTTTGAGAGACAACGCCTCAGGTGGTTTGATTGTCTCTGTCAATTCTCTCTCTTTCAATTGTGGAACCATTATGTTTTTATGCTGAAATTGCCATGCATTGCAACTTATTTTTAAGAAACTGCTGAAGCTTTGATCTTCCATTGATGTTCTCAGCTACAGTATCCCTTCTCCCTCCCCCCTCCTCCCCTCACACCCTCCGGGAAAAAAACCCTCTAGAAATGGGACTTGAGCTGGGGGTTTGGTCACCCTATAATATGGTAACTAAATGTTGATCTATCTACACAATTGCTGCAGAAGCTGTTTTATTTTTTAATTTGGAGAAAAAAAAAAGAATACTGGCTTGTACTTTCTGCTTCCTAAGCCAGAACGTTCTGTTTTAGAAATGAATATTTTAACTTGTTTTCTGGAGATTAATGCCTTGAACATCTACCAAACAATTGAATTTTGTGAACTTTTAGTCATGTTTGTATATTTTGAAAAATGGGATACATGATTTTGCAGCTAATCAATCTTTATCTTAAGCCTGATGCACTTTTATATTATTAAGGTCTCTCATAACTGAGGGAAACACTGCTTCAGGAACATGTCGTTGGGGGGAATTTGGTGAAGGGGGCTTGCTTTGGGGAGAATGCAGTTCGAGGCATTATGAATGGTTTGATGGTGAACCTATCACTGAGCTTCTGTACAAGGTTGAGAGAGCATATCCTTTATCAATGGATCTTTTATTGCTCTTTAGGTGTTTTCATTTTTGGCCAATTCAATGGTTTTCTAGGTTAAGGAGCTTTATGGACTGAATGACGAAATTATTTTCAGAAATGTTACTGTGCCTTCAGAAAATCGACCCCACCCTTTACACTTGAGTACAGCGACCCAGATAGGCAAGCTCATATAGCTTATAGACTTCCACTACTTGGTTATTCATCATTTGGCCCGAATAAGCAGATTATGTTGCCTTCTACAATTTCAGGTGTCATCCCTACTGAAGGAATTCCCTGCTTGTTGAAAGTTCTGCTTCCATCCAGCTGTAGTGGACTTCCTGTATTGTAAGTGAAGTAAAACTGAAATTTTAAGTGTGTTCATTCAGCTTTTGTAGTCTCTGTTCTGTAGAATGCATTGTGTGGTCCTATTTTTATAAAGGAGAAGTGATGCACAAACATTCTACTGATGTCCAACTTTGCTTTTGATGAATTATGGTATGTGTAAACATTGTGTTTAGTATAAGTTGAGGGCTTGATAATAATTCAAGACCCTCTGAATGCTTTATATATAAGAAGAATGAAGCA
>JBBYHH010452057.1:1397-11419 GCA_038382905.1 Daphne laureola
TGCTCTTTTTAGGAACTTTTTATTTGGAACATTATGTTTGCTTTTAAGTTTTGGAACTCTTACTTTATTAGTCTTTAGGGACTATAGGTTGGATCTTGCTCATATCTTGTTAAGAGCATTAGTAGCTACCAGGGATCTATCCCTGCTTTGTTTATTTATCCAGTCTCAGGTTGTTTATCATTGAATGAATAGTCATTCACTATAAAAAAATAAATAAATCATTCCACCAATTTCAAAAAACCTAATGCCTGTGGCGCCGCACTTGCTCTGCCCGTTGGCATTGCCAAGTGCGCCACATCCTCGTCGTCAGGCTGATGGTGGCGTCTGTTTGTCAATTATGGATCTCCCTGCATTATGGTTTTGCTTGGGTTCGCCCCAAGTCATCTATGTCCTCTGCCATGTGATTCGAAGGTGCGGTTGCACCACGCGGCTCTCTTGAGGTTTGCACGTGCTTGCTAGCTGCTGACCGTTGAAGTATCTAAGACTCTTCTTGGTCGCTAAGCCGCGTCTGCCTTGATTAATGGCGACATGATTTCTTTTGATGAATTGCCCTTTCGGGCTCATAGCCAGGCTACGGGCTGGTCATATGGCATGTCCTATGCTGCTGGTTCGCCGCCTTCCCTCCCTTCAGCCTGTGTTGTACCTCCCCCGGGAACAAATGAGGCTGTAGAGGCAGAGCAATTTATGATGGGGTCATGGAATTCCAACCCCACCCAAGGCGACGATTTTCTAGGTACGGAGCTGCTTGGAAATGGGGACCACTATAGGTTTGCCCAGTTATCTACTCTTTGGACCTTCTTTGCTTTATTTAAACGTTTTTATTTGTTTTTCTTCTATAGTTG
Organism: Daphne laureola; assembly: GCA_038382905.1. Taxonomy (NCBI): domain Eukaryota; kingdom Viridiplantae; phylum Streptophyta; class Magnoliopsida; order Malvales; family Thymelaeaceae; genus Daphne; species Daphne laureola. The sequence continues at coordinate 2,240 of JBBYHH010452057.1, forward strand.
TTTGTTTGGTAAGTTTGTTGATTTTAGTAGGTATCTTTTATTGGTTGTCTTCAGCTTTGGTAGCACCTGCATGGTGAGTGAGCGTTTTGCTCCATGTAAATGGATACTGCTATACGATACTCACATGTGGTCCACGATGCACTTAAAGTCACTTATTGTCCCAACTGCTACTTTTTCCTTTTCAGGAGATTAATCATATTGGCCCTTTTCCCGTGAAAAAAAAAGAACCAACTCAAGTGCTCTGACGGCCACAATTGTTGGTTTAACTTCTACTCTTGTGTTTTCTGAAAGCTGAGATTACAAAAAGTTCGTAGAGGTTTAGGGCAATCTTTAGTTTGTTAAATTATTTTTGAAAATCTTGAGTTACTTCCCTAAGATTTAGTGAAACCTTCAGTTATCTCCCTTAATTGTTTATGGTGTTAGTTGACCGTTAAGAATTTAATGGTTGACTAACCTTATTGTTACTAGTATTTCTAAGTATAACACTTCAACCCCAACATTTTATTTCACTGATTTCTCATTCTTCAACTAGAAACATTAGGATCGTGAAAATGCTCTACTAAGGTTTTGAAGGATTCCTTTCGATGGCCAAATCGAAGGGACGCGTCCAGTCTCGTAGGCGTGGTTGACCTCTCCTACCAGTGCGACCGTCGCGAAATACTTGATCGAAGGATCACCAAGAAGATCTCCTGTTTGATGAGCCAAGAGACCTTGATGCAGAAGTCGATGGTGCTGATGAAGTTGAGGATCTGGCTCCTCCGTCGCATCTTTTCTCAGAAACCTTTGATCAGATAGTCTCTGATGCAGGTATGCACTCTGCCAGTGCGGGGAAGGCTTCTGCCTCCTCAGGATCTAGCACTCGATGGAGTAATCGAGTTCCGTCTCCGCCACGGTCTGCTCCTCGATCATTTTCTGAAGTTCTACAGGTACATCAACCTCCTAACTTTACCCTTGATTTTGATCATCATGCTAAATATATGGATGAGATTGAACTCTCTGATTATGATGTCTTAGAAGGAAGAGTCCAGTGGGATAATACTTTGGTTAGTTCTATTATGGGTACTGAGGTTTCATGGGAAAATATGAAGAAATTTGTTCAAGCCCGTTGGAAGCACGTAGTTAGCCCTACGGTCACCAAGTAGTCGGGGTTTTTCTTGTTTAGATTTCATTCCCGTGATGATATGGTTAAGATTTTAGAGGGCCCCATAAACTTTGTCTTTGATAAACCTTTGGTAATTAAGGAATATTATACTGATATGGTCTTGGATACGAGTCTTTTCAAATCAACCCCTGTGTGGGTGAGATTTCCATGCCTTAAACTTCAATTTTTGACACCTAATATAATTGGCCAATTGGCTAGTAAGTTGGGGAGACCTATCATGACCGACTCCCTTATAGTGAACCGTTCTAGACTCACTTTTGCTAGGGTTTTAGTGGATCTTTACACTCCTGATTCATTGATTTATGAGATCAAGTTTCGAGCTCTTGGGTACTCTCATTCTCATCTTGTGGAGTATGAATGGACTCCCACCCCATGTGGGAAGTGGGGACATGATCAAACTGTTTGTGATCCTAATTTTAAACCTAAGGGAAAGAAGCATGTTGAGTCTGTTATCTCACCCACTGAGCCTGTCTCAAAGCCCCTAAGTGAAGCCTCTACTTCTAATGACAATGATGTGGCTACAGCCTCATTGGTACCCCCAAGCACCTCATAACAGTTTCAAATGGTAAAGCCTAAGAAACCTTCGAAGATTGTACCTCCTAAGGCTACTCTTTATGGGCATGTACTTCATATACTCAGTCCTAATTCAGTTCTAGTGGGTGTAGATGATGGTCTCCATTCGCCCAATTCTGAAACTTTGAAGGATAAGATTGATGATGCACTTAACCCCCACCCCCTGATGGTGCATTGTCACCTGTTAGGATGAGCCCTCTTATTGGGATCAGAGACCAACATCCCCTTCACTTATGAAGTGGGTATGCTGGAACACTAGGGGGCTTAATCAAGCCTTCAAACAGAAAATGGTAAGGAAGTTATTTCTGAATAAGGAGTTCCAATTGGTTGCTTTGCTGGAAACAATGGTTAAAATGGATAATTTGGATGCTGTCAGTAGGGCTTGTTTGCTCAATTGAGATTTTTTTAGCAATTATTCCTCTGCTGTGAATGGGAGGATTTGGATCCTTTAGGATCCTTTTGTTCTTAATGTGTCTTTATTAGAATCATTTGATCAGCTAATGCACTGATGTGTCACTTCTCTTATTGACTCAGGGCACATTTCTCTCACGGTAGTGTATGCCTTTAATAAAAAAATGCCTAGGGGTAGAGTATGGGATCATATGAACAAAGTTGGGGGAAGGATTGATTGGTCCCTGACTTGTTATGGGTGACATGAATGAGGTTATAAGCTTTGAGGAAAAGCTTTCTGATGATTTGGTTTCCAATCTATATTGCTCTTGTCTAAAGGAGGCTTGCCACCAGAATGACTTGGTGGATTTGAGGAGTGTTGGTGCCTTTTTTACATGGTCAACCCAATAACAAGGTTCCTCAAGGGTGGCTTGAAAATTGGATAGGGTTTTGGGTAACCCCCTCTGATTTGAGGAGTAGCCCACTTCTTTTGTTGATTTTACTGATATTATCTTATCTGATCATACAATTTCTGTTGTTCATCTTGTAAAATCTATGGTTGTGAGGAAGCAACCATTTAAGTATCTGCATATGTGGTCCCTGCATCTGGAGTACCAAGATCTTTTTTCTTCTACCTGGTATGCCCATGTTTAGTCTTTCTCTCATGTTAAGAGGGTGATCCTGAAGCTGCAGAACTTGAAGAGGTCACTTCAATCCTTTAATGCTACTTATTTTAGTGATATTTCTGCTAGAGTTAAGGCTGCTGAGCAGGTTTTCTCTCACTTGTCTTCTCAAGCTACTTCATTTTCTTGTGATATGTCTATTGCTTCTAAGTATAAGAAGGCTAGAGCTACTTTGTATGACTTATTGCGTTTTGAGGAGACTTTCTATGCTCAAAAGGCTTCAGCAGATTGGCTTAAGCTTGCTGATTCTAATTCCAAGTTTTTCTTCTCCAAGATGAAAGAGAGGCAAATCTTTTCCTCAGTTAACTTTCTTGTTGCCAGTGATGGTCAGAAAATCACTAGTTAACAGGGCATAACAGCTGAGTTTCTTAGCCATTTCTCTTCTATTTTATCTGGTACTGACTCTGCTTCTGGACCTAACAGCTCTGTTATTATTTTTGCCAAGGTTTTGTCTCTTGAAGATCAGACTTTTCTCACTACTGAGATATCTATTCAGGAGGTTAAGGGAGCAGTTTTTGAAATGTCCCCTCATAAGGCCCTTGGTCTTAATGGGTTTCCTTCTTTTTTCTTTCAAAAGCATCGGGACTTGATTGGGGAGGAAGTGTTTGAAGCTGTCAGGTATTGTTTACATGAGGGTAAGATCCCTAAAGCTCTTTCTGCAACTTTGATCTGTCTAATCCCTAAGAAATTAGGGTCCTCTTCTCCTAATGATTTTAGGCCAATAGCTCTCTATTATGTCCTATATAAAATACTTTCTAAAGTCATTTCTAATCGGCTACAACTTGTCATACCCTTCATTGTTAGTCCTGCCCAGGGTGCCTTTTTGAAAGGTAGGTTGATAGCTGATAATATTATTCTTTGTCATGAGTTGATTAGGGGATACTCTAGAGCTCATATTTCCCCTAAAATGCTCCTAAAAATAGACTTTAACAAGGCATTTGATTATGTGTCTTGGAGCTTTTTGAAAGAGTTTCTCTTGTTGCTGAGTTTCCCAAGGGAATTTGTCTCTTGGATTATGTGTTGTCTGCAGTCTCCTTGGTTTTCATTGGTTGTTAATGGATCAGTGGAATGCTATTTTAAGAGCACTAATGGGCTTAGACAAGGGGATCATTTATCTCATTCCCTATTTGTGATTGTAATGGACTACCTTTCTCGGCTTCTTTCTATGTTGTATCACACTAAGGCTGTGAGGTATCATCCTAGATGCAACAAGATTAAGCTCTCATCTACTATTTGATAATGATATTATCACATGCATCTAATACTTCTGCTGCAACCCTCATGGAAGGGGCTGGAGGATTTTTTTTGTGGCAACAGGTTTAGCCATAAATGTTCAAAAGAGTGAAATTTTCATCACTGGTAATGCCTCTTCCTCTACTATCCAGTCTATTTTAAGTATGCATATTGGTAATCTCCCAATAAGGTATTTGGGTGTGCCCCTTGTGGGCTCAAGAATCCTTGCAAGGCACTGTATGCCCCTGCTAGAAAAGATATTTAGTTTGCTAGACTCTTGGTCTAGTAAATTCTTGTCTTATGTTGGGTGTTTGCAATTGATAAGAGCTATTGTTTTTAGTATTCAAAACTACTGGGAAGCTGTGTTCCCTCTACCCAAGGATATTTAGGAAACACTAGCTCCAGAAAAAGGACAGTGGCTTGGCAAGTTGTTTGTCACCCGAAAGGTAAAGGAGGCCTTGGTCTTTATGATTTTGGTATTTGGAATTTAGCTTATGTTGGGAAGAAAATCTGGAGGCTTATTTTTTATAAAGAAAGCTTTTGGGTTACATGGATACATGTGTATTATTTGAGACAAAAAGATCTTTGGAGTATGGGTTTTAATTCTGATTCATATGTGTTGTGGAAATCTATCTTGAAGGCTCGAGACAGCTTTATGGCCTCCATCTTGAGTAATTCTCGTGAATGTGATCGCAGATTTAAAGTGTCAAAAGCTTATATGGTTTGCATTGACACTTTGCCTCCGGTATACTGGAAGCTTCTGGTTTGGCGGCTTAGACATGTACTGATGTGTTTTCTTATCGATTAAGAAATACTTTTGAAGGATCTTCTTCTTGACTAGAAATGAATTATAAAAGTGGCCAACACCCCCTCTTGAATCCAAGAATTGGTTCAAGCACAAGTGAAGCTTTGCCAATGGTGGATGAAGATAGATCCAACACCTCTTTCTTCAAGAGAAAGTAACATTGGATTTAGATAAACTTGATCAAAACCTTTGAACAAGAGTTGAGTGGAAAAAGTGTAGAGAATAAAAGAGAGAACTTCTCTCAAATTAAAGTATAATCTTCATATAAAATATGTCTCTCACAAATGTAAAAACAACCTCTATTTATAGATAGAGAATTGACCTAGGGTAGAAATAAAAATAAAAGGAAATTACAAATAAAATTATGGGAAATTAACTCTATACTAATTATCCAATTTATTTGTAGCATTAGTGGCTAATTGATTGCTTGAAACCTTTGGATATGAAATGACAAGAATGTAGAATTTCATGAAATTGTCTCTTATCCTCCAACTTCTTTCGTCTTATCACTTAAGTCCTCCAGGTTTGCATGGTGCTTCACTTTTGACATATTTGCTTCTTGGTCCTTCATTATTTGTGTCATTGCACTTAGATCCTCAACTTTGAAGATGTTGACATTTAGGTCCGTAGGTGGATTCACATCATCACCCGTTGTCCGTTGAGGGCTGGTTTTGTTGTATCTTTAGATACTTTAGTTCGTTGTTACTGACTTATTTTATAAAATAGGTCATTTTTTCTCAGAAAACAAACAACATGAAAGTTTTTCGGAGTTAGTCTGAGTCATCGAGTCGCGGCGGTGTGCAGTGGCGGGATCACATCAGCACAACCGCAATCCAGACCGGGTCTCATCGGATTGGGCTTCTCTGAAGTGCACCGCATCTCCCCCCTCCCTCCCCAAATCTTTGATATAAAAATAAAAGTTTTGATCATCTATCTCCACAAATGAGAAAGCAAATCGGTCGGCGGATTTGTTATCTTCCTTTACAAGAAATATCCGATTTGATTGCCAAATTGTTAAATTTAAAAATTGTAAAATAAAAAAAAATGTGTTAATTTAATAACAATAATAAATGGTATTACCTAAAATGGCTAGCACTGCTGTAAGCACAATGTCAAACTCACTTGCCAAAATTGGCTACAATTTAACTAAAAAATAGTTAATATTGTTGGAGATGCTCTTAACTCATTTTTATTTTTAAATAAAAGATTTATGTAATTAAATAAATAAATAAAAAATTAATTTAAATGTTTTTATTTGAATCAATTCAAATCTGTATGTATCGAAAGAAAAAAAAGTTAATGGTGTTAATAAAATACAGTGAGAGATGATTTCAGTTCCAGTCTTATTAAAAACTGGATAGAAAAATTGATTTGAAAATTATGAGAAAAATAATTAAGATTACAGAATCTACTCTAATCATCTCCAATTAATTTTACATGTTTTTGTTATACAGTATTTAATCTATATTTTTCATGAAGGTTTAAACATTTATTTTTATAAAAAAAAAATCTAAAAAAATAAATCATTATTTTTATCTAATAAATTCCGGTTACCCGACACGTGTCAAGCTTTTTCATGTAGCTATATCGTACGTGTAAGTACGTCCGTTCGGGTTCCGTTCTCTCGAATCAAAAAAATTCCCCACTGGTCATTACACCCTCCCTCGTTTGTCTCCTCATTCGTCCTCATCAGGGGGCGGTCTTTTCCCCACCAATTCTACTATTTCTTCTCTCATCCCACACAATTATTATTATTATTATTATTATTCGCTAGAATTGAATTCCGATGGGTAATTTGGATTTGGATTTGGGATGGCTGACGGAGTTTCTCAAGGGGATGGTGAAGCCGGCGGCGGCGCTTGCGGTGGTTCTTATGGCGGTGGTGTTTTCCAGATTCCAGAGGTTAGGTTTGGAATGGGAGATGGTTTATTCTATTTCCAGAGCTTTTCTTCAGCTATCCGTCATTGGATTTGTGCTTCAGTTCATTTTCAACCAGAAAAACTCCGCCTGGATAATTCTTGCTTATCTTTTCATGGTTAGCTTAATTCTCATTTTCACTCTCATGTTCCTCTCAATTCCTATCTAAATTGTAAAGAGAATTGATAAAACATTTGGAACAGAGGTAGCAAAAGACTCGGACCCGTTTAGTCATGCAGAATTTTCTAAATTTTCATTTTCAATTTTTCTTTATAAATATTTGATTATTTAGTGATGAAAAACCTTGTTCTCAAATTTTATTTTTAAGATTTCTTAGTTTAACATTAAAGTTTTCTATCATTTAAAAATTATTATATTATCAAACATTTATAAAAGAAATTTAGAAATGAAAACTGGAAAAAATTTCGGCAATTAAAGGAGTCTATCTTCTTATGTTCACATCAGTCTGCATTTATTAGGAACACATATGTGAGTTTATGTGCTTGATTAATTCTCATTGCTGTAGGTCTTAGTTGCTGGATTCACAGCAGGACAAAGAGCAAAACATGTCCCCCGGGGGAAGTATGTTGCCGGAGTTTCAATCCTTGCCGGGACTTCAATCACCATGTTAGTCCTTGTTCTGCTCAATGTCTTCCCCTTCACTCCACGGTATATAATCCCTGTGGCCGGAATGATGGTCGGAAATTCCATGACTGTCACTGGAGTTACCATGAAGAGACTCCGGGATGATATCAAGACCCAAATGAACTTGGTAATTACAAGTATTTTTCGGTTTAAGGTCTATGGTTTAGTGTCAGATTATGATGGCTTAGGGTTTATGGTTTAGTGTCAGATTATGATGGTTTCGGGTTTATGGTTTAGTGTCGGATTATGATGGATTATGGTTGTGGTGATTGATCTCTATCTATAGGTGGAGACGGCATTGGCTCTTGGGGCAAGTCCGAGGCAAGCAACACTACATCAAGTGAAAGGGGCAGTTGTGATTGCACTCTCACCGGTGATTGATAATGCGAAAACCGTCGGTTTGATCTCTCTTCCGGGGGCTATGACCGGACTCATAATGGGCGGAGCTTCTCCCACCGAGGCCATTCAAGTGCAGATCGTCGTCATGAACATGCTCATGGCTGCATCTACCCTCAGCAGCATCATGTCCACTTACCTCTGTTGGCCTGCATTCTTCACTAAAGCTTCCCAATTGCAAACAAGTGTGTTCTCTAAGGACTGATCTGGCTTTGTAGGATACTTCTGGGTGCTGAGTGGAGAAATTACCCATCTTTAATGGTACCACAGTGCAATATCAGTTCCCAAAATGAAAAAAACAGGAAATCTGTGTTTGGGTGAAGAAATGATAAACTGGGAAGTTTAATTGCTTTAAAATATTTTCTGTAGCAAAAATATAACAACTACTATTTGGAAGGGAGTTTTGTGAAAGAAAAGGTTTTTGATAATGAAGAAAATTTTGAATTTTGTTAAATTTTTGTTAAAAGAACACTACACAACTTCTCCAAAATTTACATCAAAATAACACACCTTTGAAGGTCCCCTGAGATTACAAGTATTCATAAGCTAAATACTACCGTTAAAATATCTGTTAGTATCGTTATAAGTACTGTAATTAGCCTAATAAAAAAAAAAGAAAAAAAGAGTACTGTAATTAGCAGGTATTTATGATGTTAAATTGGTTATTGGACCGTTCCTTTTTCTAAAAAAAGGAAAAAAGAAAAAAGAGGCAAAGGTACAAATTTTCTCCTACATGAACATGAACAGAGCACCGCCGTTAGTCCGCCGTGTTTCTACTGAAACGGACTCTCGGACTTATAATTTCCCGGCGGATCATAGTTGCAAACAGTCAAAAACCCGCCATTGTTCTGGCATTGAGCCCACGCGCATCCCACGAGCCGCGTCGACTTCCACACGATCTGCGTGTAGTGGAAGCACTTCTGGCCGCCGATGCACGAGTTTGTATTCGCATCGAAATACTTCTCCTCCTCCGCCCAGTTCTCCACCACCTTCGCCGGCGTCCAGTGAGCCTTCTCGCTCCAGAAGAGGTTCTCGCCGTACGGCCCGTTGGAGTGGATCATGAGCCTGCAGTCTCCGCCGCCCTTCACGCGCTGCTCCGCCCAACGCCGCGCGAAAGTCGCCAGCTTCCTGTCCCAAACCAGCGGCGCGTGGTGCACACCGGCGCGTACCTTGTTGTGGGCGTCGACGAACTCCCGGGCGATCGAGCCGCGGGCTCTCTTCCCGGTAAAACCCAGCAATGGCGCCGGGTTCACTCTAACAGACGCGCCGCCGTTGCCGATTCTCACGTCGACAAGCTGCTGGGATTCATGGGCGACGGAGACGGCGGTGGAAGCGGCGGTGGCGGTGGCGGTGGCGGTGGCGGTGGCGGAGGCGGT
>JBBYHH010452167.1:0-11418 GCA_038382905.1 Daphne laureola
ATTCAGACCTTGAGTTCCTAAACTAACTTGAGCGTCGGAGCATCTTCCCGGGGTCCCACAACCTCGGGTCTTTTCAGGAAACCATCGACGAGAAGGAATGGAGGATATCAGCAACATTATCTAGGTGGCTGAGATATCAGCTATCAGATTGGCGCCATTTGTGGGAAACGAACGGAATTCACGAAACTCAACATGCCGAAAATGAGAGCGAACGAACGCCTAAATGAAGGGATGGCCAACGACGAACATGAGAACCCGGTGTACCAGGAGGACAACATCTTCGTTCAAACCATCAGAGAAAACTCTGCTTCTTGAGGAGGGGCGGGAGACATCCAGCAGAACGTAGTTCTTCAACAAACCAATGTGGCGGGCCTGGACCAGGCCACAATGGCGACCATAACGGAGGTGGTGGCTGAAAACCTCCGCAACACACTAGCAGCCACTCTTAGAGAAATACTGGATGATGCCAGAGCCATTCCGCGAGCGTGCCAGGTCACCAACACACCACCACCTCAACAACAAGAAAACACGACGGACCTTGCTCACACCACCGCCCTTAACGCGCTTAACCGGCGCCTCGAGCAGATGGACAAATGCGAGGAGAGGATCAATACCTCGAGCACGAGCCTGAGCCTGAGCCACCTTTGGGCCCAACCATTCACAAGCCAAATCCTCGCCTCGCCACTACCGAAGCAGTTCCGGCAGCCAAAGCTCGACGCTTATGATGGGCTCTCCGATCCAGACGTACACCTTCAGCGATACATCTCAGTAATGGCCACCGCCAGAGCAGATGATAGAACCATGTGCCGCGCCTTTAGCTCTACATTGACAGGAGCAGCTACCGCATGGTATAGCATGCTTAGGGGTAAGCAGTTTACCTCTTTCGAGGAACTATCCCTCGCTTTCTCTAACTATTTTATAGGCTCCAAGCCTTCGCCGAAAATGCTGGCCCACCTACTCAAGGTGCGGCAGCGCAATAAGGAGCCTCTAAGGGAGTACATCCAGCGCTTTCAGGCTGAAGCTATCCAAGTCTCTAGCCTCAGCGAAGAAACAAGACTCCTCGCGGCCATGCAAAGGTTACAATGGGACTCCAGATTCTTCGTGAAAGTAAATACAAATCCCCCGGGTAACATGGAGCAGTTCCTCGATAGGGCCGTCAGATTCATGCATGCGTAGGAGATAATCAGGCCGCAGAGCAAGCCCTCGCAGGCTGAGGGCAGAACCCAACACCCGCAGAGCCAGGACAATAGGGAGAGGCCAAGGCGGGTCCAGCTATCATCTCAGCCTATGCGAGACCCACACTATCCGCACCTTCCACCTCTCTGAGACTCGAGAACTAACATTCTCCATGTCCTTGAGATGCGGCGCGAGGTCCCAAAATGTCCGCACCCCATGCCCAAGCAAGCAAGCAACCGATCAAATAAATATTGTCGCTACCATCGTGACAAGGGGCACGACACTGAGGACTGCATTGAGCTCCGGAAAATGCTAGCAGAAATGGCCTCCCACGGGGAGCTATCTGAATTTCTTGAAAATGACCGCTCTCCCAGAAGGGAGTCACCTAGGGGATGCAAGCGTGAAAATGAAAACCACTCCCCAAGAGAGAACAACCGGTCACAAAGGAGGGAAGGAGACTGCATTCCACCCCTAGCAGGTCGCATTCACGTCCTAACGAAATGCGAAGGGGCGGCGGTGGGGCGGCGCTACATGCGAAAAATCTACCAACTCCAGCACTCTGCGGCCTAACTGGTCCACCGCCACGATGGCACTTCGGTGGTGGTCCCTCACTTTGACCCCCTGATAGTTACAGCTCGCGTCGCAGGTTGGGACACGGACAAAATCTTCATGGACATGGGAGCAAATACTAATGTCATCTACAAACAAACCCTCCAGGAAGCCAAGATCCCCCAGCAACCTATGGCGTGGGGAAGGAAGAGATCTCCACGCTAGGAATAATCAACCTCCCGTTCATGATGATATGGAAAATGGCCGGAGGGTCCCCAGCCTGCAATTTTAGCTTCATTGACTTCATCGTCCTGGACCTACCATCGCCCTTCAACGTGATCATCGGGCGGCATACATAGGTGGAATTTCATGTGCGATGCGATGTGCGCACCCTCACGTTAGAATTCACAACAAGCTCGAGGGATGCCTATATCTACGTCAGCCAAAACGTCTCAAGGGGGAACTATGTCGCCTCCCTAACTGGGCCCGCACGGACCCCCTCTCAGGCAGAGCCCAAAAAACGACAGCCCTCCCCAGAGAAAGCAACACAGAAGGGCACAGATATAGCCCCAAATCTTTCAGGCGACACCAAGGAGGTAGAGATATGGCCAGGAAAGAAGTTCCACATCGGCAAAGAGTTGCCATCGCCAACCAAAGATGCACTCATTCACTTACTCCAAGCCAACCTGGACGTCTTCGCGTGGAGCGCTGCCGATCTCCCAGGCATCAACCCCAAAGTGATATCGCACCAGCTTAATGTTCTCCCTGATTTTAGCCCTGTTAGGCAGAAAACAAGGGGCATCCCCTAGATCGAAAGGAATTTGTACGATCGGAGGTTCAGAAATTGCTTGATGCTAATATAATTAAGGAAGTTCATTATACCGATTGGGTCGCTAATATCGTACTAGTAGCCAAAGAGAGCGGCGAATGGCATCTCTGTGTTGACTAAAAACGGGTAAACAGAGCATGCCCCATGGATCCGTATCCACTACCTCCCATCAACCAACTCATCGATTCTACGGCGCGATACCCCGTCCTATCCTTCTTGGATGCATACAGTGGATACCACCAAGTATATATGGACCCCACAGATGCTATGAAGACAACATTCACAACAGGCGAGGCCGTATACTACTACATACGCATGCCGTTTGGGTTGAAGAATGTGGGTGCAACATTCAATAGGCTTATGAACCAAGTCTTCGCAAGTCAAATTGGGGGAAACCTAGAGGCCTATGTAGACGACATCGTCGTAAGAAGCGGCACTGCATCAGCACATTTGGATCACCTCGAAGAGACTTTTGGAAACTTACGAGCTTACAACATGAGACTCAACCCAATGAAGTGTATTTTTGGTGTAGGAGAGGGCAAATTCTTGAGAGTACAGATCTCGCGCGTGAGGCTCGCGGCAAACCCAAAGAGAATTGAGGCAATCACAGGCCTCCGAACCCCCCGTGGCCTCAAAGATGTTCAACAACTATCCAGGAGGCTGGTGGCACTAAGACGGTTCATATCAAAATTAGGAGACAAGTGCAGACCATTCTTCACTCAAATAAAGCGACGGGAGGCCTGCCAATGGACGGTGGAATGCCAAGCAGCCTACGCGGCTATCAAGGAACATCTGCAGCAGCTACCAACGCTCAAATGTCTGCGCGCAGGCGAGGACCTGGTGCTTTATCTCTCAGCAACTAGCACCAGTGTCGCCTTAGCCCTACTGAAGGAAGAGGGCAATAAGCAGTGGCCGATGTACTACATGAGCCACACACTTCAAGCTACGGAAACGCGATACCCAGGTTTGCAAAAGCTGATTTTGGCACTGACCTACGCCGCGCGGAAGTTAAAGCCATATTTTCAAGGTCACGCGGTGACTGTACCCATGGATCTTCCAATAAAAGACATATTACAGCGTCCGGAACACTTAGGACGCATCGCCAAGTGGTGCATCGAACTCAGTGAGTACACCATCACCTATGAGCCTCGCAAGGCGATCAAGGGACAAGCTCTCACAGATTTTATAGCAGAGTTCACGGGTGGACCCTTGGATAACGGGGAGGTCCCGCAATCACCAGAGCTGCCCCTACGAGAATGGGGCATGCACGTAGACAGCGCATCCAAGATAGACTCAGCGGGTGTGGGCATCTACTTACAAGGACCCATGGGAATGAAAGCAAAGCTCAGAGTGGCATTTCAGTTCCCAGTGACCAATAACGTAGAAGAATATGAAGCCCTGGTGGTAGGGCTGCAACTAGGAATCAAAGTAGGAATTTGGAGGCTCACAGTTTACAGTGACTCCCAGCTAGTAGTACACCAAGTGCGGGGGATCTTAGAGCGTAAAGACCTGACGTTGGTGAAATACTTGAAGCTCGTGCAGAACCTCACCAAGCAATTTGAAGAAGTTAATCCCATCCACGTACCATGAGCAGCCAACGCGAAAGCAGATGCCCTCTCCAAAGGACGCATCCCATCCCAAAGCAAAACATTATCGAAACCTTCTCTCTCGCATAATGCAACAGACATCGCCACCCTACAGATACAGGAAGCAACGAAACCAGACTGGCGGACACCGATTATAAGGCATTTGCAGGGGCTCTCGCAGATAGATATCGCCAACATGAAGGTCGTGCGTAGCCGTGCCACCTACTTTACTTTGATAGACAACCTCCTATGGCATCGCGGATACTCGACACCCCTGCAGAGATGCCTCACTTCTGAAGAAGGGTAGCACGTGCTAGAAGAGATTCATCAAGGAACATCCAGGGCACACATCACAGCCGATTCCCTCGCACACAAAGCCCTATGCCAAGGCTACTATTGGCCGACAATGCTGGCACAAGCCAAAGCCTTGGTACACAAATGTCGTCAATGCCAGCTTAACTCAAGGGTGCAACAGCTGCCCGCAGCGGTGTCACCAGCACTCACCTACCCTATACCATTCTCACTATGGGGCCTCGACCTGATTGGCCCAATACCCAAGGCCCCGGGCCAACATTGATTCTGCATCATCGCAATAGACTACTTCACCAAATGGATTGAGGTGGAGCCCCTCGCAACAATCACTTCAGAAAGAGTCATTACGTTTCTCTGAAAAAATTTAGTCTGCCGGTATGGTAGCCCCCGCGCCATCATCACTGACAATGGCACATAGTTCGTGAGCATAAAGGTTCAAGAATAGGTGGCCGAAAACAACATAAGAATGATGCATGCGCCCATCGCGTACCCCCAATCAAATGGTCAAGTGGAAGTTACAAATCGCACCCTCAAGGAAGGTCTCAAAAAGCGTCTAGAGGGGGCAAAGGGAAGATAGGTCTCTGAACTCCCCAGTGTATTGTGGGATTATCGCACCACCCCGCGAACCCAAACAGGCGAGACTCCATTCTCTCTAGTATATGGAGCGGAGGCCTTGTTGCCCATCGAAACGGACTTCCCTACCCTTTGTATGATCAAATTCAACACTATAGACAACGCCGCTAGCATGCGCGCAAGGTTGGACCTCCTAGAGGAGCTTCACGAGGGTGCTAGACTCCGTATGATAACACTCAAACAACGGCTCAATTTCTCACGCGATGCCAAGGTCAAGCCAAAAGAACTACAGGCAGGGGCCCTCCACGGCGCCACTACTGCTTGCACCCGCTACAGGATGGGCAACCTTGTCCCATCCCAGGCCTTGTTCAGTCTTGATCGTAGGGCCAGCTAAGCCCAACCAGTCTGGCATGCCCAAACCCGTCAAGGACACCTTTACAGGCTCAGAAATGGCAGCTCCAGACAAGGCAGCCATACCTGCCGCAACCTCCACCGCCACATCAACAGTAGCCACCAGTGATTGGTCTCCCGCATTGACCATGACAGAGGCAGGGGCCACAGGTGTAGCTGGCGCTTTAGCTCCCGCCATGGAACCTTTCAACAGGGGATGACCAAGCCGGCGTGCCAAGAGTGTTGCAGCAGACACTTTGACGGTAACTCACACCAGCGGCTTTACCACAGTAGCAGCACCCATACCCGCCTCGGCTACCTCCTTTGGAGCCACGGTGGCACCCCCCGCCAAGGATGACTCAAAGGTAGGAGGCGAAATAATGGCATCGACCAAAGTAAGGGGGGAAACCACCCTCCCTACAAAGACTTGATGCGCTTCGCTAGCTTGTCCAACAAAGACATCAATTCCAGTCTTCAATCATTTTCCCCCACCGGTACGAATGAGACTGTCACCGGCCGCACGCTTTTGCAGCGGAAATACCTCACCCAAGGACTTGGTGGCACCAGCGGGGCGCTCCCCCTGGGTGCAACTCAAGTGCACCCTCAATGCGGTAAGAGCAGCCACTTTGGACCTATCTAACACAGATTTGTCCCGCGGAGGGTTATCTGCAACACCAAACCATTCAAATAAGCACATCATATCAAAGACCAAAAGTAGCAAGGGTGCATCGAACTTACCCCTAGGACCCTCGAGAGCCGCAGAGAGGGCATCAACGACATTCCCGTGTTGGGCAGGGGACCAGCCTTCATGCGAAGGTCTCACATCCAGATCAATCCGGTACCCGGTGCTGAGTCCCGCCCATCGTAACACCACCTCATCGAGAGAATCCAGCTCCAAGGGAAACAATTTATCGCATGCCTCATGGGAGTGGACGTCATCCAGCCACGCCAACAAAGTGACATAGACCTGCCACTTCGTACTCTCACGGCGCAGCACCGGCCTCGCGGCTTCCTAATGCGCGGGCTCTGTGGTCAAGACCACCGGGAAGGGCCATGGGGGATGGCGCACGATGAAAAAGAAGAATTTGTGCCAGTCATGGAATGAATGAACCGCCTTCAAGAAAGCAATGGAGCAGTTATTTCCCACGTTTATGGGCATGACATGGAAACGCGAGCCACCGGTCCGTAGGTCCAACTGAAAGAATTGCAAGAACACCTCCGCAAAGGCCTCAACGCCCGCCATCCTACATGAGATGGCGAACGCCGATTGCTGCCCAAAGACATTGGATACGAGCTAAGATGGAGGCACGCGCCACCAAGCGCACATGTCCTGCATGATGCGGGGAAATGACATCCTCAGCCCCGCCGATAGTTACACTGGATACAGAGCCAGGGTTTCTTTCTCCCTGTTCTCATCCATCACTGGCAACCCAATGGACCTTAGAACATTGGATCATGCCAACTGACAGTCAATAATGTTCATCGGCCATGAATATTTTGACAACTCCATGACAAGCCTGTCAGAGTTTCGGCCGGTACGCTCCAGCGGAACATTAACCGGGCCCTGAAGTTCCTTACCAGCCATTCTCTACAAGCAAACAAATAAAAAAAACCAACACGATTAGAGACAATCCGGTGCATTTTGTCGAACACCTGGCAACACAGATTATTCTAAACTCATAATCAGGTACTCAGGGCACTAACCTTGATAGATGGCAAATTGGGAAACCAACTTCGATTGAAGAATCGGAGGGCCATCGCATGATTGATCACCAGAAGCAAAAAGGAGGAAGTGACGCGATTTCGGATACAGGAACAAATATAAGCAAAGTAGGGCGAAACAATGTGAACGACACTTTTAAAGTGACAGTTCAAAATTTGAAGCATCGGGAACCAGAACCGAACCCTAACCTTAACTGTACACGTGTCGCCATCTGACCACAGATCATAGATCTTGAGTCCACTGGCTGACAATGCGCTTCGGCTAGTGCGTGCCAGCACATGGAGTTCAGGACCCCACCCCAACTCTGCTTACGGTGGAGGGGGGGGGGGGCTTCTTGGTACACTATACAGGCATGTACCTTAGCAGGCCTCGCCAAGCTACACAGGCGTGCGCCTGCGCGGCCATTGCAGAACAGATATTGCGCACACAAGCATAGGTAGCCTCACCACCGCAGCATAGATATCGCACACGCAAGCACAGGTAGGTGTACGCATGGACAACCCTCATGTTTCATCTGATGCGACTGCGCACCCTCCGCCCGCGATCCCGTCCAGGACAGGCGAGCCACATCTTCACCTCCTCCCGAGCATAACTCCCATGTTCCCAGTTAGCATGTTGCCAATGTTCCCTACAATGCGGAGACGTGGCCCGGGAATCATGGAGGTAGTTCTATATATAAGAGGGTTCATCTGAGAGCAAAGGTATGATATTATCTCTAACTATACATATTAGACCTTGAGTTCTTGAACTGACTTGAGCGTCAGAGCGTCTCCACAAGGTCTCACAACCTCGGGTCTTTTCAGGTAACCATCAGTGAGAAGGAGGAGAGGATATCAACAACGTTATCTTGGTGGTTGAGATATCAGCTATCGATAACACTTGCATTTTAACAGTTATGAATATGAATATGAATGCAATGCAGTTACTGGGATATACTACTGATCTCCCTTTTTAAAGGGTTTGACAGGTCATGCGTATCCTAACATGAATATATATAATAAAGAAGGGGTTTTGACTCCCAACTTTTAGACAAATACACAGAGACAACAAAGTCAATGCTCAGTCAAATAGGCTATGCAGTTAACATGGATCAATGTGTTGATGAACACTATATCAATGTGTTGATTGAACCATACTGCAAAATGACTTATAAAAACAACATTAGAATAAAACAAATTGGAGGAAAGAAACATATATATTACTCGAATAAAAAGGATTACAACCTAATAAATGGTGCCTTGGTAGATATCAGGCACTAAAATAAAAATTATAAGAACTAAAAACAAAATAAGTTTTGTGACCTGTCCTCCCGGACGTGTCCCAACTAAGTTCAATTGTTAAATACTGGATAATTTGGAAGAAATTCCAAATCTGGAGGCTTACTTGGTAAATAATAAGAATAATTGGTGACCAGACTCTCAATATTTAAGGTTAGAAACATTATTGAGTGATAAAACTGTCAAGATAAAAAGAACAAGGACTGAAATGAAAATTTAAAAGGAAGTGGGGTTTTTATGTACAAACCAAAAACTTAGAGGTCTCTTTAGGTAATTAGTATAATTATATATAATTATGTAAAAGAAGCTAAAAAGAATCAGAATCAGTTTTATTCTTCTCCGTCCTCTCTCGACACGGACATGAAATGGAAGGGAGTAGGCCGAGCGTGGACGACCGACCCTCAGCTTTGGAGCGAGGATGATGGATCGACGGCGGCATGATCACCAGGAAATTCATCTCAGCACTGGGATGTGATGTAAGAAGAATGGAGGGTGATAGACGTCTCACCTCACAGACTTGATGCGAACAGAGGAGGTGGAGAGTTCCAGCGAGCTGGCGGCAATCCCAAGGGTAAGTAATTACTCCTTTCCTCTTCTTGCATGATTTTATTTCAATATCTAGGTTGCATGATCATTTAGGGGATTTATTGATGAAATTCTCCCTTGACCGAACATTATGTTGGTCAGAGTTAGGGATTTTGGTGCTTTTATTTTGTCTAAATCAATGAGTTCTGCTGAAGCGTTGAATTGGAGATAATTAGCTACTGTTGGTATAGTAAGTATGGCTATGAGTGAAAATATATTTTCTAGGATGTTTTATTTGAAATAACCTTGTAATGCCGAATTATTAGGTACTTTTTGGAAGAGAGTTAACATTGAGAATAATAATGGTAGCTCATCAATTCTGTTAACAACATGATTAAAGCTGGATGAAGATTTAGTGTAAAGTGGTGTAATAATGTAAAGATACTTATGAGGCCAAGCTCTATGATGCACTTGTGGTGGTTATGTTTGATGAATTTCTATCCAAATGTTGATGATTCTAGCTTAAGGTGAGTAATTGCATGGTGGAGTAGTAAACCCTACATGGTATCGTGTTGGCCATTTTAGGTGGATGTTTATTTTGACAAATGGTTGTGATTGAAAGTGTACCTTGGTGGTTAGCTAAAGTTGAGTAGTTTAGGAGTAGCCCAGTCACACGACCATTCTCTTCTACCATAGTCTCCTTAAAGGTTATTGCTGCATAACTGGGGGATTTAGTGCGGATGTAAAGTGTATTAGAGATACTCATCAAATATATTCCTCTTCACTCATGTACAACTATTTTGTCTACATGAATGGGAAACTTGAGAACAACTATCGGAGTACTAATACTAAGTTAGAGTGGGAACTAGAATTACACCAGGAGCTGAAATTACAACATGGAGAACATCTAAAAGGTGGAACTAAGAGCGGAAGCTAGCCTAACTTTCCGAGTCAGGAAAGACCCTTCTTTCTGGCAGGGGAGCCACCCCCTACTAGTCCCTCAACCCTTCTCTCATTCATTTCTCATTTCTTATCTTGCAAGTTATAATATTTTAATTTACATTATTTATTGTTTATTAATTACTCACACCCCTTAATATAACTTGCGAGGAACCGGGAATTACCGAGATGGGAGAGAAGGTCGGGATGGAAACTGAAAGATGGAAAGCAAGAGCACTAAGGAAGGCTCGGGAAGATCATTTAGTACTATTAGTTGTATTTTATTTTCTTTCCTTCTTACTTACCAAGAAATGAACACACTTTGGACATTGGTCTGTAACGGACTCTAAATCTTCTAAACTACTCCTTTTAAGTATTTTAAACTCTTTAAAACACATTTGTTTATAAAATGCTCAAGTAGTTTAGGAAAGGTCCTGGGAGTTATGAACCTTCGAAAGGACGGTCCATAACACTAAGTCTAAAGACTTAATCTTCTTTTGACTCTTTGGCTTCAGAATTAGACTCAGATGTTTATTTCTTTCTTTTTCCTGCAAGCTCTTGAGTTGATTGGAGGGCTTCTTGATACTTTGCCATGTTCTTTACCCAGCTTCCATTCTCTCTCTTAAATCTACGCTTCCTTAGTTTGTAGTTAGGAAGGAAGTCTCCACAGCCAAAACCTGCTAGCTTGTCATCTTCCTACACCACTCCAGCATTTGATAGAAGATGAGGAAGGTACTTTCTTCCCTTCTTGGCAGAAGCAGCAGACTCCATATGCTCCATCACCTTTTGTGTGAAGTCAATCTTCTTCCCCTGAATATTCTTATACATCAGGGTGACATATCTCCAGGTGAAATTCTGGCCCTTCTTGGGAAGGAGAACATAAGTGATTAGCCATTGAAGAGCCATGTGACTAAGATCAGTGAAAACACTAGTGGAGTACTGACCTAAAAGGTTCAACACTTGCTCTACTAACTCTGGAAAGAAGTACTTTTATGCCTTCTCTGGAAGTTCTGAGTTCTTCTCTTCTTCCTCAGATTTTTTGATGCTCACTGCCTTTGTGACTATTTCTTTGGAGAAGATGATTGTTTTGCCATTCACATTGGATGTGATCACAATTACATTTCTTCCTCTTCCTCTTTAAACTTCCAAGTTGGAGTATAATTCCTCTATCAAATGAGGATATCCTGATATACCTAGCTTTAGGAAATCACAGAGGTTGCACTTTTCTAACCAGTAGACAAGATCAATAAGCCCTAAACTTAGCAGTTCACTTCTATCAACATGTTGATAGAGTCCTTCAAAGTGAGAGGCGTCAAAGGTTATCTCTTTCTTTGATGCTCATGGCTTGACCTTGAGAGCCTTTGAGGGCTTGGTAGGAGCTTTTAGAGAGATTCCTAGTTTGAGCTTGGGAACAAGAAGAGTTTGAATTTTTCTCTTCTTCATGGCTTTCAGCTCTTCAGATGTGGCCTTCTTCTTTCCTTTCTTAGCTTCAGTGAGCTTTCTTTCTTCCTGGCAAGTTTCTCAACAACCTTCTTCTTA
>JBBYHH010452278.1:0-11416 GCA_038382905.1 Daphne laureola
TTTATTTAATGAATTTTTACCCATTTCCTTACTAATATTACCCAATTTATTATTACCACACTTTTTATCTCCATTTTTATTTACCAACCATACACTAAAATCTCTCATTTTTACTCCATAAATGTTTACCTCCACAAAATTAGATAATGATATAATAATCCTTTACCACATCAATTGGACACATGTCTTCCACTAACTTATTATTATATCATACTTATCTTACTTCATGATATATATTTAATATCATATCATAAAATATTATCCCAAATAATTCCTCCATTATGGTGTCACAACCATAGCCAAATTAATGTCAATTTTCCTCCAATTTTCCAAAATGACCATTTTATCCCCCGAACTGAAATTTGGCAAAATGGCCCGAAATTCACATACCAATACCAAAACATGAAATTCCATGGAAATGGACCTCTAACAATTTCTCGGGACATGAGAATTAACAAAAATAGTGTCCCGCACATTTTATAACAAACTCCCGATGATTTCAGAATTTGACCTCTGGTCAATTTCATCGGAAAGTCACCATCCGTCAACGGTGACTGTAACACGTTTGGTGGTCAAGAGTTTCACACTAAAAGAAGGTGTTGATTTCAAGAACACCTTCTCACCTGTTGTGAAATTCAATTCCATCAAATTGCTACTTGCTATTATAGCTAATCTGGATCTAGAGTTACATCAAATGGATGTAAAGACTATTTTCCTCAATGGTGATTTGAGTGAAGAGGTCTTTATCACACAACTAGAGGGTTTTGTCAAAGATGGTCAAAAGGACAATGTTTGTAGAGTTAAAAAGTCTATCTATGGTCTCAAACAACCTTCAAGACAATGGTACTTGAAGTTTCACCATGCAGTCACAAGCTATGGTTTTGTGATTATGCGTGAAGACCATTGCGTTTACTTGTTCTCATCTAGTTCTAGATATGTTGATTTTAAATCTTCCTAGAATCTCTTTTCACGCACAAAAGTTCACCAATTTTCACTTTAGTGGCGGATTACATAGCATGATGTCTTTTGATTTAATCATGCCACTTTCTTGCATTCAACTAGAGGATAAAGAAAAAATATATGAGTATAAATGAGAGGGAAAAAATCATACCTTTCCCCTAGATTAACAGCTTAATGATTACAAATCTTTGCTCCTAGAAAACGTATGCTCATTCTTGATGTTGGCCGAATTCTCCTTTTGCTTCCTTCAATGGTGTTGGCACCTTTTCTTCAATGAAGAGGGCTGACTTGAAGGTATGTCAAAGGGTTGGATGTGTGGAATGGACACACCAAAGATCCACCCAAATGCTCCCAAGAAGTGCTACTAATTTTGGGAAAAATGAAGAGAGGAAGAAGATCAAGATCAAGAAGAAACAAGGAACAAATCTTGTGTAAAAAGGTAGTGTGAGGCCGCCCCTCCTCCCATCTATTTATAGATGAGGAGGAGGGAGTTAAGGTTGTTTGTAACTTCCCACAAGGTTAAAAAGTTGAACCCTTTTGGCCTAGAGGAGTTACTTGCCCCTAGTACACTAATAAGGCCTCCTACACTTGGTAACACCCTTATTAGCGAAATGGTGCCTTCCTGGGAGGCACCTCTTTGCCTTAATCAGCCCCTTAAGGTCAGCCATGAGGTAGTTATCACCCTAGGGGTGTGCCTTATGTGGTAGGGTGCATACACCCTGCACTTTGACATGTCCTTTTACCAAAGTACCCCTACTTTTACTAAAAGGATGTCATTAGGTGTTACCACTAATGAAACATCATGAAATGTCACAAAGACATTCCAAATGTTCATTATACATGTGATTGAACTACGTTGAGCTCCTGTTAGCTCATTTTGAGCTGAAAGTCACTTCTTCATCAAGACTAGCTCACTTGAGCTGAAGTTAGCTACTACTAGTTAACATGAGCTGGAGTTAGTTACTTGTGAACTAACTTGAGCTAGTACTAGATAATTTTAGCTAGTGTGAGCTAATGTTATCTACTCCTAGATAACATGATCTGGGGTTAGCTTCTTCTAACTAACTTGAGCTAAATTTAGCTACTTATAGCTAACTTGAGCTGGAGTAGAGCTGATTATAGCTACTTTTACCTATAGTGAGATGACAATGAGCTGGATTAAGCTACTTCTAGATAAGATGAGATAATGCCAAGCTACTACTAGCTCCTGTGAGCTGGCATGAGCTGACTTGAGCTAAGTCTAGCTACTTCTAGCTACCCTTGAGTTGGTATGAGCTAAGTTTAGCTACTTCTAGCCAAACTAAGCTAAGATATGTTGAGGGAAGTTACTTTTAGCTACCTTGAACCTATGGTGAGCTAAGTCCAGCTACTCCTAGATAGGTGAGTTACATATAGCTTCCTATAAGCTTAAACTTAGCCCCATAAGCTCAAGTACTAACTCAAAATCTCTTGGTGCGACCAGAATTCTAACAGTTAACTTCTCTGAGCCAATTGACATAGAAGACATGTGTGATGTTGGTGAGGTATGAGAGCTTTGACCGGGTCTCAACCGGGTCATAGATGTCATACTGAATGTACTAAATAATACGGTGGTTGTCAGAAATATTCCGATTGAGTCAGGGACAATGAGCAACACCATAGACTTTCTAGGGGGCCCTTATTAGCTTGGAGCGTGGGAGGGTCTCAACTAGACTATTACCAAAAAGCCCAGTGACGTCGATGATGATACTGATGCTCCTAGGTTGTGCTCCATCAATCTTGATCATCTCTTTAATTTGGCATTGTTTCTGATCAATAGATGAGACACGAGGATGAAAACTGAATTAAAGAAGCATCTTAAATATGTATACAGACTGTAATTATTGTGTAGAATTATTAAAAGGATCGATTAGATCAATAAGATCACTTTAAAGGCTTAAATATAGATTAGTACTGTGAAGTATGGTAAAATCGGTGAATAAGGGCCTGGAAAAAAAAATTGCAGATGAGAGCCTGAACTGTTAAGGTGGAGTAGATGAGGGTCTCAACTCACTCAACTCATCATGTACGATGTTGAACATTTAGAAATTTGATGAGGAATGAAGGGTCGTTAGGGTTAGGGTTAACTTGGCTTATCTGGTAGAGTGAAAGTGTCACTTTTTAAAAGCTAAGGCCAACTTAGAAAGTTCCCAATATTTTCTAGGTTTTAATAATTAAATTTACTCATCATCTCTCCCACTATTCCTTCCACTAGAAATTCCCCTGCCATCGGCGTCCTCAAGATCATCTAACGCCCATGTCTCATGCCTCCGCCATGACTCCATCTCCTTTTATGGCATCCTCAAGATCATCTCCAATGACTACTATTTCCTCCTCTCCATCGCTTGCACCGAGCTCACCAAAAATTTATGCATCGTCGCAGATTCGGTCTCTCGCTTTATCCCTGTTCCAACCCTTCCCTTCGAGACTTTTGTTGTCTCTTCCTCAAATTCCCTGACGTCGACCGTAACCCAATTATTAGGTCATCTCAAGGTGGTTTAGGACTTAAGATCTGATCATTAATTTTATTTGGTATAAGACTTAGGTTTTAAAAATTGACAATTAAATCCCATAACACATGAACAGTAAATAATCATCAAATTCCCATTTTTTTTTGTAATGTCTATCACGGAACGTGACCGCACTTGAAGAATTGAGTTAGTCAATGCCCTTATCTGCTCCATTTCAATAATTGAGGCCCTTATTTTTATTGTTTTTTGTTAAGACTCTTAATCAGTCATTTTATCATGGGTACAAACCTGTATTCAAATCTAATTTAAAATTTTTAATAGAACAATAATTTTTCTTTAAATTAAAAACACACATGATTCAAGTCCTATGGCTTTGTTCGCATAACCTAACTTTTATCAAATCATGTTTTCCCAAGCCAAGGTAAAATCCCTACTCACACCCTACATTTATGTAAATGAACTCTGAACCCCAAAAGTTAGAGCTACTTCTCAAATTAGTCCCCTTCCATCCAAGGTTCATCGACTAGCCTGCCAACCACCACTGACTCAGGCAGCTCTGTGCGGCCTCCCTACTCTTCATCCCACATCGTCTCCACCTCATCTACACTACACCATGAGATCCCATGAATCCCTACCACCACAAGATCTACCCACATCCAGATATTCTTCTCGGCATGGTTGGAGAAAATGCCATGATGTTGGAATCGATAGCGCAAGGGTCAATGACATAAGAATAGGCAACGTGAGGGTCTCGATACAATGATGTTTAGCGTGACGGTATCTAGCATAAGAGCAATCATCTCTAGGTGTAAAGATAGGTGAAGACAAGTGCAATACATTGACAGGGAATCAGTGCAACAGTGGAAGGGTGGGAGGCAACACTGTAGTGGTAGGGCATAGACAACGGAGGAGGGAAGGAGTTGGCTGGGTACTTTGGTAGGATAGGGATGAAATCAAGCTGTTAGAGAAGATTTGGAATTTAAGGTTTTATTTTTTAAAATTTAGAGGGTGATAAGGGGTTTGACCACATTTTAAAATGGTTTTCAAAACCTGCTTTCGACAAAAGCGAGGTTTTGCGAATAAAGCCTATGTATGTTATGAGGACAATAATTGATACGTTTCTCCTAACATTAGGCCCAAAAATGTTGAGTGCACATGTGTTGTCCAGTTATTTTCCAGACCACTCACTGATCCAGTGTCAAAAAGGTTTACAAGTGAGCACTCTAATGAAAAACTCATAAGGTATAGTGTGTTCAAAATTAAAACATTAATTCATTTCTTCACCTTTTAATCCAAAACAATAGTAGTAAATTTTACATTTTATTCAAACTTCTTTTCGATAATATTTTATTTGAACTTCACTCTTACAAATATGACATTTAACTCAGAATCATAAAAAATTCCCAAAAGTCATTTTTCTGAACAAAACCCTAGTTCCAAGCACAAACCAATGAAGCTCCGACCAAACATGTACTTTTAAAGGGAATAGAAGATGTGATGATACAAAGCCAAAAGTGTCCAGAAATAGCTAAACTTAATCAAGCAAGAGTCACAAAATGACTTAAAATAAGGATGACAAACCCAAAAAATTGGATGCGGCTAAAGCAACACAATAACCAAACAGGATAATTAATAGCAGAGGTTGCAAAACATGGTTGTCATAGAGTTCATTTTAGGAGTTGTGCACTAAGGTCAATATGTTGTAATTAGTTTAGGACACAAATATGATTGAATAATTAATAAGAGGTATTATTCAAACATTTATATTTGTTAATTATTGCTCTTTAAAATTAAATGAAAATGTTTAAGTTAATCCTGGAAGAGAAGATATTCCTAAAAGATCCCTAGTCGAGCATTGTAGTGAACTACGAGTTACTATAATGCGGGTGGGACTAACATAAGGGAAAATCCATTGGATGGAGTCTGACTTATGATTACATGACGGGAGGTTCAAGTATTGGATTGGTCCATGTGATATCATTCTATGAATTGTAGCATTTATAACACAAATGCATCTCACAGGTCATCGTACTAGTAGTTGTCTGACTTGAGATAGTGAAGATTTGCTCATGTCAGCATCTTGCTTTGATTCTATTATCTTCATCCCTAATTAATCTTACAATTTATTTTTATTGTTTTATAGTATTTAACTTATGATTTAGCTTCATGAATGTTTAGACATTTAAAACTAAATAATTTATATGCATATCATAATTTGAAGTATAAAATTTTCAAACATATTTTTTCTGAATTGTTTTAAACTTTTTATCATTGTTTAAATTTGAGTCAAAGATTGAGCTTTGAAATAGTAAAAAAAAAATGTAAGATTAATTGGGGACGAAGGGAGTAGTAAGGACCACTTTTAATCGAGTGTAATATCATGGAGTGTGATTGTCATGTATCGAGATGGGATTCAACACTCCTTTGTTACAGTAGATACTCTCCTGGTCACGGTTGATGGTAACAAGGATGACTAATTCGATGCATTGGTTCAACCCGAGAAGTTTTTTGAAGGGATACAACGATTCCAATCATGACGATCGTGTCTTAACGGAGGTTTTGTCACAATGCTTGACTTCTAAATTAATTGGGTAACAGCAATGTGTTGCTAGATATTGTTCACTGCTTGAAATTATGAATGAGATTCATAATTACTACCAACTTAACAGGAACCTACGAGATCACACATAATAACCAGAGAGTTTAGGAGTGAATGATGCAAACAAAGAGAGGTTTAAGAAAAAGTGACACATTTGGAAAGTTGTACATTTAAGTGTCCACATAAATAAAGACGAGACACTAAATCCTAATAAAATGACGCATGCATGGAATAGAGCAAGAGAGCTCCCTGGCAGTCCATAAATTGCAAACTCTACTCTCTCTCTCTCTCTCTGGTGTGCCACTTCTCTTCTTTTTGGAGAATCATCTACTACTAGCATGATGCCATGAATAGAAGGATCTCTTACACCAAGTTTCTTTGAGAAAGATCTTGTTGTGGAAACACAGCTGCTCGTGCATGGATACTCCATTCTCACCTGCTTGTGGCGTAAGTAAAGCTTCCTTGAGGTAAAAATTTTAATCCACTCTCATGTCCCATTCTACATGGATCCTTGGAGGGATTCTTTTAATTATAATGTTGCATTGTTTGAGATCTAGAATATCAAAAGTGGTATCAAAGCCTCCTATAGATTACGATGATGGTTCTGACTGTTTAATTGCATGTTTAAATGAAAATTTGAAATTATTGCATGTTTAAACAATTAGGAATTAATTAAAGTTGTATTTTAATTAATTTTTTGGTCGCTAGAACTTTGAGAGACTTGTGACGCTCTCATCTTACCCTAGTGCGCGTGCCACTACTGCCATCATCATGGAGCACTTAGGGCTTCTACTGGTGTTGGCCTTGCTCTAGATAACCACCACTCGGGTTTCTTGGCTTTATCGTCGCTCGTTCTTTGGCTCACCTTGGATTCCCGATGGGTGTTTGCATTTTGGGTGGTACATCACTGCCACTGATCTCATTTCATTGTCATCGTTATGCACCACACCACTGGTGCCTTTCAAGCTACCTTTCCCTAGTGCTCCAGGGTCTATTATTGGTCATGGGTCTTTCGGTATTCATTCTCTGGTGAGAACACTCATTCTGATCTCATCCTTCCAAGTGTTATCATGCCGCCTAACCACTATCGTGGGTCTCGATTTATTGTTGTTGTTGTCGCCAGGACCCTCATCGGTTTTCCTAGAGCCCTGAAGTCTTTCTTTTTCCATGGCTCCTCTAATTTTCCACTCTTCATCGTTCAAATTTTGATTATGGTTTGGTTGAAATAGTTCATTCCTTGTGGTTCTGGTCTTAGATCATCATGGATTCCTCAATATGGCTTGTTGGATCTTAAATTGTAAGGTGGTCGGTTTAAGAAGGACTATTCATCCTCTTCATCATGTTGCTCAACACTCACAGCCAACCTTTCTGGCTCTTGTCAAACCCGCAAGGTTAAGGAGGAGGATGTCTCAGTTTAGAGATGCTTGTCATTTTCTTCTCGCTCTCAAGAGGTGGTTTGTATGCAAATGAGCCTGGGTCTTTCTGATGGTATAGTGATGGTTGTGGTTTTTCTGTGAACAATAGGACTGAGCAGAGACTTGTCCTTCTTGGCGCTATGACTTATCACTCTGAGAACTGTTTGGGTGGTGGGTCTTTCCAGACAGTTTCAATGTTGTTGAAATTCATCACTCAATGTTGTCAAGGATCTGGTCCTTCCTGGATAACTCAAGCCCCTGTGACGGGAGGTGAATTGGTCCCAACTTGTATGTTTCTTAATTAAAGGTGTAGGCTGTTTGTAGGCTATTCAAGACTTGGTCCTTCATGAATAGTTGAAGTCTCTGCCCTGGAGATTGAATTGGCGCCAATGTTTTTAACTTTTGTTTGGTGCAGGTATGATACTCGCTCCAACATAGCAGGCGGTCTCTGGTGTGTAAGGGACATACTAATCATCAGATGATGTTGAAAATTGATGGAGCGGGCTACACGATGGCCCCTCCCTCCCACTTCTCACCAACTCATCTCCTTTCTCGTAGATTTACCCATAGAGATGCATATGTCTGTTTCTTTATAGTTCCTTTCAATTTCAATTTTTTGAATTTTTTTGTTTGCTTTGATGTCTTACCTCCTATGGGGGGCTTCTCGTTTGTTTATTGTGTTTGTTTAGGTACTTTTGATGGTTGTTTTATTATTTTCCCTTTGGATTAATAACATTTCAACCTTTCCACCTCCAAAAAATGATTTTTGTAAAAATGTTAGAGAAAGAAGATAGGTGACGAAGGAGGCTCGACCTCACTCCATTCGCAGGAACCATCATTCTCTCTCCTCAATCATGGCCAATTGGAGAGCTTTTAATCTCAATTGTTGCAAAGGAGCTACTGAGCATGGCAAAGGAGGCCACATGGATGTTCAAGGGCGACGAACAATGGCCAAAAAATGGCGTGGATCGTGAAATTCTGTGTCCAAAAATCGCATTGACTGCTGTTACCCGGACTTTCGTTCGTATTATAACAGGAAAGATATAGAGAAAAGTTGGTTAAAAATGAAATTTAATGAGGAAAATGACATAATTGAATATCTTTAGGAAGTTCATAGCTGAGCTGAAAAGAAGTAAAATTAAGAAATTTAGAGGAAGGACTAAACTGAAAATTTCAAATGAAATTAGGTAAACTTGAAAATTTTAAAATAAATCGAGGACTAATTAAATTATTTTACCTAAACTAATTAAATTACCTATTTCAGTTAACAGAAAGAATGAGGTCGGGGACACGCTCATTTTGGCGAGCCAAAACACAATTTGGACTTGGGGACTTGGGGAACCTAGAGGCCGACAAAAGTGGTGGATTCACGACGGAGCTCCAAAGTTAACAAGAAGGGAAGCGGTACGAATGGAGACGCGACATGGTGTCAGAAACAAAGAATGATCAAAACCACCGTGAATGAAACCGATGGTTGAGTACTTTCTAAATCCCTAAATTGATTAGTTAAAGCTTTATTTATCTAAATGCATGTGGTATTTTGTTTACTAAATTGGGTTAATGGATTGATACGAAATGCAAAGTTGGGCGGCTTAGTTGTGGGCTCATTTTTTTTTGTTTTGTTTTTATACAAAGGGGGTAAGGGGTTGAGAATACCGGAGGCTAGAACTCGAGACCTCTACAAATATCCTCAAGAGAATGACCACTAGTGATAGCTAAGGTTTTCTCGCTTATAGTATTTTGGAATCAATGATGCGCAAATCAAGCAATCAACCAAATCAAATACATTTATAAACACCTCATTAGCCTTAACTCTTCCTTATCATAGTGTAATGGCTCTAAATGAGAGATCAAACCAAAGAGAATCGAGCATCTAAGTAAAATAGTAAACTATTTGTGTAGCAAGTAAACATGAATGCAACATGGATAATAGTGAGAGAGGTAGAATCATGAATGAATGATGAGATATGCAAGGAAAGGAAAATAAGTAAGATGATGGATCATGGAAGGGAGAAGTGGCATAATCTATGGATTAGCAATCATGATCTCTTGTAATAATAATGTGTGACCTAAACAACATGCATGTGTGACTAAAGTTGTGTCTTAGAAACATGGATTATCTCTAATGCCACTTGCCGATGACCGAGGTCATCTCTGACTCCTAATGACCATCCAGATTGCGAGGATCAGATTCTACGACACTAAACTCGATACACTAGCATATTATGAACTACCACATGCTCTTATAAGACATCAGACTCTAATTACATTATTCTTGCAGTCATTCTAAGCGAGGAAGCATGTGATAAATCTCCAGCCCTATCTAGTGAGGTGAGTTACTATCTTCATCCCGCTTCCCTCTCAGGCACTATAGTCTGCCGCTCAAAAGAGAGGTTTCACTTTCTGGCCACTCTCGTGAACCAGGGGTGATCTCCCCGAGGCATTATAGTACCTAACTATTCATCGATAGAGGGAGGCCAGCTTGGAGGGAGGTGCAGGTAATGTGCACCCTTGAGGCGCATGAAAGTGGAGTCATACCCTACTACGTACCCCTAATTACACCATTTTGCATTTTAATCCTCCATCTTTTTTCTTGGTGTAATTAGGTCCTTCCGAGATTTTTTCTTGGTGTAATTAGGTCCTTCCGAGATTGCTTGAAGCTTGTTCTCCAGCTCTTTTGACGTGATATTTGGGTGTATTAAGCTCCTAATCACCTCTGTATGTACGCACCTACAAATATTTGGCATTTTTTAGTAAGGTGCGTATTTACATAAAAAGCAGGCAGGATTGAAGGGCTTAATGCCCTAAATATAGTGGTAAAAGTGTACATTTTCTACACTGATCAACTAGGTCAAGTGTTCAGGACTGTGGGCTCATTTTCTTAATAGGTGTGAGTCTGTTAGTTTGTTAGTTGGGTCAATTTATACATACTAGTGGTGCGTGAATGACAGTGTTTCCCTATAAATAAGGGCATTGTACATTGTAATCAATGTGTCATTCATAATAACAATCTGGTCAGTCTCTGTCTCTCTCTAAGCATATTGATTCAGCAGGGTTCCTCTCCAAAGTAAGTCTACAATTAGTTCAGAGACCTATTCTCCCTGCCTTGTAGATATCAATCTTTTATTTTCTCTTAATTCTTGGGTTCTAACATATCAATTTGTATCAGATAATGATCCAATGACATGGTGAGTGGCACACGTAGCTAGGAGTCTTGCAACCAGCTGAAGGATTTGGAGTCTCCTTAGGACCAAAAGTTTGAGTAATTTTTGTCTCTGATGGTAGAGATGTTGTTGGACTTGGATAAACAACCTATACAGAAAGATTTGAGCTCTTTGAGCATTCTTGAGGCATGAAATTAGGTGTCCTACGCAGGTACATCATTTTCAGCTGCAAGAATCAGTAGAGTTGACTTCCCTCATTTCAATGGTGAGGATGTGGAAGGCTAGGTGTTTTGTTGCAACCAGTTCTTCAATCTATATTGATGACGTCTCAGATGACCAGAAGATCTACCTAGTGGCGATCCATCTGGAGAGTGTGGCCTTGCACTAACACAGACTGATCTTACGTGATGATCAGTGTATAAAATGTACAATTAGACCACTAAGTTTAGAGAATTAAATCTGTCAAATTTTCCTACTTTTAATTTAAATATACATTTTACTTATGAATTTCGAATATTTTTAGGTGCGTACATATGGAGGTGATTAGGAGCTCAATATGCCCAAACATCACGTAAAAAGAGATGGAGAAGAACCTTCATGCAATCTTGGAGGGACCTAATTAGACCAAGAAGAAATATGGAGGATTAAAATGCAAAATGGTGCAAATAGGGGTGCCCAACAACGCATGGCACCACTTCCATGTGCCTCAAGGGCGCCATTTACCAGCGCCTCCCTCCAAGGTGGCGCAATTAACCAGTGGCTCAAGGGTGCACCTTTCATGCACCGCGT
>JBBYHH010452389.1:0-19870 GCA_038382905.1 Daphne laureola
CCTAGCATGATACTAGCGTTTGCATACAACAATCACCGTGCAATAATCAAACATCAAACATAGTTAAAGTTGTAGCCCGAAATAATTATACTCAATGCGTCAAGAAATTATTATATTACACTATTCGGGTGACCCGTTCGTTATTTTATGTATTAAGCCAAATGTTTAACTTAGGGTTCATTATTCAATATCTTATTTATGAACAAGGAAGAGAACTATAGTAAAAAAACTCGTACACTACCCCTTATTTGGATGTAGCCGGGAGTATGCGTCGGCTACGGATCAAGGATCTCCGGAAACGTCGGTTGGATTTGATACAAAAATTCGAGAACCTGACGACAATAAGAATTTAATGAAATATTACATGAGATTTCGCAAGTGAAAACTTACTGGTACCGGTCGATAAGATTTACGGAAAAAGAATGAAGGCTTTTACGGTTCTATAATGGTCTAAAATGGATCAAGATAAGGTTTGAATCAAAAAGAGAGGTCCAGAATTTGTTAAGGGCTTTTAGACACAACAACTAATTTTTATGCAGAAGAAAATATTTTTATGCACGAAAAATGATATTTAATACTTTAAACAGAATAAAACGTTGAAAACAAAAAAATTTAAAGTTTATAAAACACTAACAATGATTTATAAACAAAACTCAAAGTAAGAAAATACCATTTTTACAAATCAAAATAAAAAGAAACAAAAAATAAAGTTTGTAAAAAGAAAACAAAATTATAAAACTATTTTAAAAGAAAAGTGAGCATGCATAAAAAAGTAAAATAATAAACATTTTAAAAGAACTAACTAAAAAGTATAGTTTTAGTGCCTAAAATTGAATATTTTAAAGTTAAACGGGTGGCTGAAATGGTACAATATAAAAGCTGGGGGTTTAAGTAAACAGAGGTAGAAAGTATGGGGAAAAGGACTAATTCTGTAAGTTTACCCAAAAAGAAATCAAATACAGATCTGTTATCTTCTTCGTGGAGCTTCGCTGGAGTTTCGCGACAGGGGCGGCGATACGGCGGCGGATACGGCGGATCACAGATTTCGGAGGCTGTTGCGGGTCAGGATGGCTCACCGGCGACCTGCGGACGTTTTCCGGCGATTGGAAGGCGGACGGAGCTCCGATTAGAGAGGGAACGCGTTCCGTATCGGAAACGGTTTCTGGCTCGGTTCTCCTCCGTTTTGGCACCTACGGCGGCGTGGGATGGTGTACTGGCTTCGTCTCGTCGTGGCGGAGCTAACAGTCGTGGAGATTGGTGATGAGAGGCCGTGAATGGAAGGGAGGAAGGAGATGACCGAGTGCTCTGTATGTTTCTTCTTGTTCATGTTGTTGCTTCTTTTGTTCTTCAAATGGCACCAATAAATAGCCAACACCTGTGTTGATTGATGGAGGATAGGGTAGAGCAATGATGGAAGAGTGTGTGTTTAAGTTTGATGGATGGTTGAGTCTGAAACTAGTTGATGGATTGAAGAGAACAGGTAGGCAGAAGCGTGGGATCGAGTTCAGCGTCTTTTTCGCCGGCTCTGCAATTTTTTTTTTTTTAATTTTATTTATTAATTAATTACTTAACTATTTAATTATAATTTATTTACTAAATTAATTACTAAAAGAAAATAAATCTACTTAATCTAAATTAAAAACATAAAAAAGATAAGAACAAAAAGAAAGCATAAAAAAATAAATAAATAAAGAATATACAATAAAAAAAAAATATTTAAAAAATTAAAATTTATAGTGTCCTAAAATATTATTTCCTCCTTCTCATAAAGATTAAAACATTCTATTTTTAGTATTTAATGTTAAAATATAATGTGAAATAATTTATATATATATGTTAAATAAATATTTTTAATTTTTAAATATACTTTTTAAAATTATTTTTAATAAATTTTTTTTTATTAAAAATTAAATTAAATATAAAATAAAAAGTTAAATGTCGAGATTTTCGGAGGGAGTATTTCAGAGCATAATTTTTAGATTTATTACTCTGAAAGTCTAACAAAGCTACCATCTCCACAAACTAGATCGGTTCCACCAACACTGACCAAACTCCGAAAATCCTGCCTCTGATGTTAATTGGGCACAAAAACAGAGCAAACACAGGAACCTTTGTGAAAATAGGTAGTACTGAGTTGTAGCTACAAAAAATGCAACAGATTTTTTTATCAGTTTGCAAGAGGTAAAAAACACTTGTACTTATGGTCAATTCATCTTGCTTAACGACTCATCAAATTCTTGAGAGGAACAACCATGGACATGAACACGATTGATGGAATGAAAATGAGTTTGAACAGCAGAAACATCAAAGAAGGAGCAAACAACTTCAAAGGGAGGCAGGAATTAAGTTTGAAGAAATAATTAAAGCTTCTATTCTTATTATACTTCTATCCCTCTTCTCCAAACAAACCCAAACCTAGAAAATACAAGACTTAAACAAAGCACAGTTTTTTAGAAATGGTTACTAGATCGGCGCTCCTTCTCGCAATTACCGTCGCGGTTCCGCATTAGCCGCTCAACTTCGGAACCACCGGCGGCAAAAAGAAGGGGATGAGGGATGCAGCTGTCACGACGACGCGCTCAAGGGCTGGGCTGAGGTTCAGCCTAACTTGTGGCTGGCTAACCTCTGTTCAACCCTCAAACTTTCCAGTTTTTTTAATCTAACCCCATATTGTCCTTTTTCAATCAACATCAGCCTTAGAATTTTAAATTATTACAAGAAGGACACTAAATCGTTAAACATATGATGGTGTTTATGTCACATGGAACGTTACTGAGTTAGAGAATTAAAGTACTTGAACTTATATAATTTGAGAGACTGAATTATACCAAATTATAATTTAGGGATTAAAATTCAGGGAATAAAAGGTATTTAAACCAAGAAAAAAACAAGAATGAAAAACAGTGAAGGGGAGAGAGAAGGAACAAAAAAGCAGGTGAACTCCCTCCGGACAATGGTTATCCCCAAAAGCGATGAGAACAAAGATAATTGCCAAAATTAATGAGAATAAAGAAAAAAATTAAGGATCCATTTAGTTGTAAAAAATGTTTTTAATTTTTATTTTTAATTTTTTTTTGTAAATGTTTGATTGTCTAATTAATTTTTAAATGATGAAATTTTTTATTTTTTAAATATTGAAAAACTGTAATATTAAATTAGAAAATATTATTTAAAAATCCCCTAATTTAATTCTACAATTTTTTAATATTTGAAAAATAATATTTTTCATCACATAAAATTAATTATATAATTAAATATTTATAAATAAAATTTAAAAATAAAAACTTAAAACGTTTTTCACGATTAAACGGAGCTAACGGTTGCTTAGAGAGCGACAAACGCACAACCTTTAAGATGTATGTGATATTACTGAACATGGTATCTTTTGTTGTTGCTCTCCAAGATGTCGTGTATTTCCTTATATACCATTTGCTGAGGGTTTCTGCAACCAAGGTTTTTGCCAACACGAATGTGCGGCTCGAAATATTGGAAACCAATACGACAAATGCATTAGTAGTACTCGTTGTTGTTGTGAAGCTTTATGGTAAAAATCATATACGGTTATTTTCAGTAATGTTAGTTATCTCCTACACATTGTCTAATGGAGAAATACTATCAGATCATTTACTGACATTGTTCAAAGAATAGTACTACGATAAAATATTCGTTTTAATTTGAACGAGTAAATTAATGTGATTCATGTATGGGAAGATCAAAATCTAATGATATGAAATTGATGGGAATATCTTGCAATGAGTAGAATCCAGTAAAAGGCACATAGTAAATTTTGAAGAAAAGATTTACATAGAAGGAAAATCAATATAGGGGTATTATCGAAGGGAAGTACTTGTTGGAAATATGATGGAAATTATGGAAAATGTGAATGAAAAATATTCATTTTCTACCATAAATTTAGAGGTTTTATCGCCATAAATATGGTGAATTGTGGACCATTAATAGAGAGGTTTCATAGTCTTAATATTAGGGTTAATGACTAGTATTATGGTACATTTAAGTGCCCTAATGGCTAAGCCTCTCTTAAACACTATAAAATGACACATCCACCATGCTTATTCTTCAGCCCTAGCACAATTCTTCTTGCAAAATTTTCTCTCTTATTGTAAAAAGTCTCTTACATCATTGTTTTTTCAGTGTTCTCCAAGTTCTTCGGTTCTAGTTCATCAACGAAGAAGCTTTAGGTGCAAAGATCATTTCGCATCTTCATTGTATCCTGGGAGACATGCGCTTGTTTGATCCTCAATCACTCATAGTGGAGGGGCGAATATGCTTTAAGAAAACTGGGCGCAACGCAAGCCTCTGAAACAAAATCCTCGAAGAACGGTTCTTGTTTTCTAAAGTTTTTCTTGGTTTGATCCATTCATCTTCTTTTTAATTCTAATTTATTGTTAAAATTAGAATTTTATTGTTACACCGTCAATTTATTTAATTTCTGACATAATTTTTATTTAATTTCGTTATAATAATTCTGGTAGATTTTTCTTATATTTTCTGGAATTATTAAAATCTGGAATTTGGTAGAATTGTTATATTGTCTCCATCTTTTATATTTTGTTCATTTCGCACCGAATATTTATATAGTGATACAACTTTTATATTTTGTGCAATTATACCACGTATTCTTGTTTTTAACATTTTGGGTACTTGCTCGTCTACAATCTTAAAATAGAATCGTTGATTTGTGATGACGATTCCAGAAGTTAATGTTGTGGATAGTTCCAAAGTTGTGAACGGGTCCAATGGTAATAATGGTTGTGGGGCTATCATGACTATGGTGCCGAACCCCTTGACTGTCCCGGCCTCTTATGAGGAGAGAAGTTCAACGAAGTGAACTTTAAAAGGTGGCAATAGAAAATGTTGTTCTACCTAACCACCCTAAATCTTGTGAGATTCTTGACTGAGGATGCTCCTAGAGTTCCTGAGGGTAACGTGGACGCTGAGACATCGAGTGCCAATCAAGCGTGGATCCACTCTAACTTCTTGTGTCGTATTTATATCCTAAACTATTTACATGATTCGTTATATATGTTTATTTTACTTTTAAGATGGCAAAAACCTTGTGGGAATCTCTGGACCGAAAATATAAAACGGAGGATTCTGGCATAAAGAAATTTGTGGTTGGCCGTTTATATGATGATGGATTTGAAGACTTTGATCGGTCAAGTGCAAGAACTTCATATTATCTTGCACAATATCCTTACTGAAGGTATGGTGTTGGTTGAAGCCTTCCAAGTGGCAGTTGCCATTAAGAAGATAACCCCAGGATGGAAGGAATTCAAAAGCTACCCAAAGCACAACCGAAAAGAAATGAACTTGGAGGACCTTATTGTTAGACTTCGTATCGAATAAGACAACAAGGGATCCGAGCGCAAGTCATCCCTCTTCATTGGTGCCAAAGCCAACGTGATGGATAATGGCAAATGGGAAAGCTCAAAGAACAAAAAGGGAAAAAGAAAGCTCAAGGCAACAAGAGGTGTGTCGAAGCCGAAGCCAAAGCCCAAGTTCAACAACAAATGCTTCAATTATGGAAAGATGGGGCACAAATCTTGAGATATCCGAATCCCAAAGCAGAATGATCATGAGGAAAACATGATCAATGAAATTGCCCAATACGTGGAAGATATCAACCTCACTGCTATGGTTTCTAAGGTGAATCTTGTTGGGTCCAACCCAAAAAAATGGTGCATTGACACTGGTGCTACCAGGCAAGTTTGCACCAACAAGAACCTCCTTTCCTCCTTCAAAGCAATTCAAAGGGAGAAAATGTACATGGGCAATTCCGCAACAGCAACAATTGAAGATCAAGGGAAAGTGATCCTAAAGATGACCTCTAGCAAGACATTGGCCCTAAACAATGTCTTGTATGTGCCAGAAGTATGCAAGAACCTGGTCTCGATCTCGTTGATGAACAAACATGGGTTCCGCATGGTGTTCAAATCTGACAAGGTCATATTGACCAAATCTGGAATGTTTGTGGGAAGGGGTATGCTTGTAATGGGTTGTTCAAACTCAATGTAATAGCTATATCAATAAATAAAGTACTTCTTCCATTTACTTCCTTGAGTCTTCTAATTTGTGGCATGATAGATTAGGTCATGTTAATTTTGACTCGATATGTTGATTAATTAACTTGGACCATAATCTGACATTCCAAATTGATCAAAAACATAATATGTGAAATTTTTATTGAGGAAAAATTGACAAGGTCATTGTTTCAATTTGTTGAAAGAAGCACCGAACCACTTGAATTGCTTCACAGTGATGTTTGTGATTTGAAATTCGTTCAAACACGAGGTGGTAATAAGTATTTTATTACCTTTATTGACGATAGCATAAAATATTGCTATGTGTATTTATCAAAAAGTAAAGACGATGCTTTAGAGAATTTTATTCTCTCTAAAAATGAGGTTGAAAATCAACTCAATAAAAAGATCAAAAGATTGAGAAGTGATAGGGGTGTCGAGTATGAATCACCAATTGGTGAATTTTGTGCACAAGATGGAATAGTGCATGAAACTACGACACCTTATTCACCTCAATCAAGTGGTGTAGCTGAACGAAACAATGGCACATTGAAAGAAATGATGAACGCAATATTACTACATTCGAGCTTACCTCAAAACATCTGGGGTAAAGCTATCTTATCAAGTAATTACCTTTTAAACAGGATACCTTGAAAGAAGTAAGATTAAAATCCATATGAGTTATGGAAACTAGGACACCATCCTACAAAGACTTGAGAGTGTGGGGGTTTCTTCCAAATGTAGCAGTACCAACACAAAAGAGAGTAAAGATAGGTTCTAAAACCGTGGATTGTATCTTCATAGGATACACGCATAACAATAGTGCCCATCAGTTCTTTGTGCATGATTCAATTTTTTTGAATATTCACAAGAACAGAATATTCGAATCAAGGAATGCATCTTTCTTTGAAAATGTATTTCCTTGTAGAAACAATAGTGCATCAAGTTTGACAAGTAAAAAAGATGAAACTTTTGATCATGAAAATCATGAGAATCATGATGATAAAAGCCATAATGATGAGAATCATGATTCGATTCAAGTGGAACCGAGACGCAACAAAAGAACAAGAGTAGAGAAATCATTTAGAGATTACTTTCTTACTTACTTGCTGGAAAAGGAACCTCAAAGATATGCAGAAGCTGTGAGTTCTTCTGAGGGACCTTTATGGAAGGAAGCCATATAAAGTGAAGTTGATTCAATTTTACAGAATCATACTTGGGAATTGATAGATCTTCCTCATATAAATAAACCTTTAGGATCCAAGTGGATTTTTAAAGGGAAAGTGAAACATGATGGTTCCATTGACAAGTATAAATCCAAACTTGTGATCAAGGGATATAGGCAAAAATAAGGCTTAGATTACTTTGATACATACTCTCCCTTGACAAGAATAAATTCCATAATAATGATTTTGGCAATCACAACGTTGAGAAATTTGGAAGTACACTGATATATATGGCCCACCAAGTGGCCCGGCCCATCAAATAATACGAAGTGGGCACGGACCACAACCCCTCATACACTTCCATTACCTCGAACAAGGGTGCCTCGATAGGCACAGTCAGGGCGTGTAATATGTCCCTCCATTTAACCATTCTAGGATGTCAAACCCATCCACAATACGCCTAACGACTCTTCCCAAACATAACCATATTAATGACCTAAATCCCAATGATCATGCTCTCCTTAAAGGGCCCTGATACCACCCTATATATTGAGTGGTACCTACCAGATAAAAGGTACTTACTACAAACCCACCTTCCCTACTCTTCTCTACGCCTGAATCCTCTCTCACTCTCTCTCTGACGTTAGGCTTTTGGTGTGTATTGAAATCAAATCACGGTTTCAAGCACTAAGCCAATCAAATACATTTATAAACATCTCATTTTAGCCCTAACAATGTCTTATCATAGTACAATGGCTTAAAAGTGCAGGATCGAACCCAAGAGAATCAAGCATTTAGTGAATTATCATGTTATGTGTGTTATTCAATCATGATATGCAAGATGGAAGCAAACAAATGAAGGTGATGATGGTAAAATGATGATGATGCGAGCAAGAAGAAACAAAAGAGAGCGAATGGAGGGGAAGAAGATGACAAACATGGATAGTCAATCATGGGCTCTCTAAGGATCAAAGTGAGTCCTAATGAACATGCATGTGTCTAAAATGATGTCCTAGAAGTGGTCATCTCTAACTTACAACCCCTATTTATGAAGGTCATCTCTAACTCTCCATAAAGAGCCTCTGATCCACTAGGAATGAGATCTAGGACACATAACATGGAATCACCCACACATCCTAAACTACTCTAATTCATTTGAGATATGGATATCTCATCTCTCCTACTCAATCAATTTATCAAAACAGTGAGGGTTTACAACACAAGTCTCAAGTTATGTAAAGAAGTGAGTTTCTAAGGTTAGGATCACTTTCCTCTTGAAAAAGCAACCACTCTCTCCAAAGAAGAGGCTCTAGGAACTCTCATTCTCTAAAGACACTCAATCGAGGGTCAATTCCAGCAACAAACCTTTACCACTAATTGGTCCCCTCGAGCCCTCTCGAACTCCAGATCGTCCCAATCAACTAGCTCTCATGGTCTCAATCAACAAAATCTCTCTCGGGCCAACCATCGAATGAAAAATCACATGCAAGTAAGGGACCAAGAAACAAACATGCATAAATGGTAAAACGCGAGATAAGCTAGAATCTAAACATACAAGAAATCGATCAATCTCAAACAAGTCTAATCTTGATCAAAGCCCTCTCAGACATTTAATCAAATACCTAGATGATACACATGAAAGTGGTCAACAATCATACATACTATGGAGTAGAAATAGCACAAGAGATCAAAATCATGCACAAAAGAAAAGTTCCTTAAACCATAAGCAAGAATTAGCTAAGACATAACATCAATCCTACTCTATCAATGATGGAATCATTAAAAAAAAGCAATAAATAGCAAAAGGAATGATAAAATAGAAGAGAGAGAGAGAGAGATGAGAAATCACCCAAGAAAGCTTCTCTATTGATTGTCCCTTCAACGCCCCAAAAACATTGGGCTGAATGGCTTAAACCATACCTGAAAATGTACCCAAATTTGATGAAATTCGTAGGTCTTCTTTAGATCTGGTGGCGGCCCTTTGGTGGGGATCACCACACTCTTGAGCTTCTGTCTCCTAGTCTTAGTCAAATTGAGCTCCATCTCCTTGGTTGGGTTGTATAGCCTACATAAGTAATAGAATCTGTAGACCGCGTCAGAGTTTTACCCAGCAGTGGGTCCTCCAATGCTTAAGTTATTATAGTGGGTGAGCAAAGAGAATGTGGCAGACCTAGGGCAGAGTGAATAGTAACCTTAAATGAAGGAATGATGTGGGCTTATATAATATTATCTAATAAGGTGAAACATCCGTAATATTTTGTGAGAAAGAGACGGTTTGTGTCAGTGGACACGCGATGAAGATATCCAGGAGGCTGGCCATTAGGTAGTAATATGCTAAGGGCATGACCTCAGTTTGTATGCTTGTGTGTTCGGACATTATGTCTTCGTTCATTTTTAATAGGCTTCCTTTCTGGGGTTACTAACTTAAGTGTCTTTATGGGCTATTTAGGTATGGTCGGCCCAATCTGTGCCTATGTGGCTTAATTTGGGCCTATTGGCCATCAGGTCCCCCTAAACAAGGATTTGGAGGACTGAAAGGACTCCAGATTGCATGTCCTGGCTGAGGGGTCCTTGGTGTTGGCCTTAATGTTGAGAGCTGGGGCCTTGTGAATGGCCCTCATTTAGTTCCCGGATGCTGATGCATCCGGCTATCTGAGAGCTGGGGCCTTGCTAATGGTCCCCCTTGATTCCTGGATGCTGATGCATCCGACCATCTGAGAGTTGGGGCCTTGTGAAGATGTCCCAGATGTTTCATCTGAGGCTGCCGACTTCTCACATCCTGAGGCCACTGGAAACAAAGATCCTCAGCCTCAGGACCTGACTGATCTTCTCTAGATCCCTTCGGACGTCAACATAGATTACATTTATGATTCCATGGAGTCCCCTGATATCAACAGAAGGCGGATTGCCCAGGGGAAGTACAAGAGGTTCTTCCTAGCTAAGGAGACGTCTAAGGATGTTCTCCCGATGGAATTTATGTTAGGTAAGGGTCGTGCATCAGTTAAGTTGAAACCTCTCCCTTTATGGCCAATTTTTTATAACTTAAGTCATATGTTCAGGGACGTTCCTCATCACAAATTATCCCGATGTCATTTTTGCACTCTAGGTCCGGACTAGAGGGAGGCGCAAGAACACAAGCGTCAACAGAGGGACTCCATACTTCATCAGTTAGGGTCAGACTTAATCCCTCGGGAGCCTAGTTGGCTCATTCATGAGGACTAGAGCCTCTTTGATGAGGAAGGGGCTAAATCCATGACCCCTGATCTATAAAAGGGGGCTACTACAGCCCAGACCATGGATGACATCCATAGCCTCTTTCCGGACCTGGACATGGCATCCTCTCGGCTGGCCGTCCAGGCAACTCAGGTACTATCTTTGGCTTGTCTTCCTTTGAATATTTTATTTTATACTGATCACTTGTTTTTGTGACAGATGAATTGTCTGGCCGGGTACGTGGCCCAACTGGTGCGGGCCTATAGTTTGGTTCGGTCCAAAGCCAAACTGAGGGCTACTCAGGCTTTGTCCGTAATAGGAAAGATGATCCAAAGGACCAATCTCTATAAGAAAGTCCTGGAACAGCGAGATGGCTTAGGGGAAGCGTTCAAGCTTTCGGCGATGAAGTTTGGGCTGAGCTTGAGCTTGTGGGGGGTACCAAGGCAGAGGTCGTAGCTTTTTCCAAGGCTGAGGAGGCTCTGTCCAAAGTGATGGCTTCCCGAACGGCTCGCTTGAAAGCTGCTGAGGATGAGGTCTATAAACTCAAGGTTGGTGACTACGATGTTGACTTCACAAACCTGAAGAAACATACTCAGATTGATAAAGACAAACTTCAAGCGAAGATTGACGATATTGAAGCCACCTTGAAGACTTCCTCTGAGAAGCTCGGTGGGTTTGGCCGCAAGATGAGGGAGGTGGTTATCCAGGCGGTCAAAACATTTCATGAAGGCTTTTGCCTCACCCATAAGCAGATTGTAAGTCTGAATTCAGGGGTTGATCTCTCGGGTATAAACGCCAAGAAACGGTATACTATTGACTCTTCTTGGTTCGGCCCAGAGTTCCTTCAGCCTCTGATGCCTTTGGAGCATGTCCTCCCTGATCCTTCTATTTTGCCATCTGGGGAGTCTTCAATCGCAAATCCTTCTGATCCTTCGGCTTAGGAGTTTACACTTTCAGGCATAGTTCTTCTGTTTCTTGTTTTCAGGCTTTTTTCGTAATCATGTAACTGTCTGCCTTCGGGCTTTTATCAATGAAGGCACTTGTTTTCTACACTTGAATTTTATAAAGGTTCAGCATAAGCTTACATCCTCTTCTCTACTTTTATTCCATCTGAAGTATTTGGCGATTTTACATGTAGAACTTCTTAAGGGCTTCAGAATGGAAAGATCATTCGAGCTCGTTGCCCTCGGCATCCCGAAGCATGTATACTCATCTTCTCTCCTCTTTGATTACTTCAAATGGGCCTTCCCATGTTGGTCTGAATACTTCTCCCTTAAGTTTTCTCGAACCTAGTTTTATTTTCTTTAGGACCAAGTTCCCGACGGCTATATCCTTCGGCTTTACTTTAGAATTGATGGATTTGGCTATTCTTTCTTGAAAAGATTTTCTTATGAGTTCGGCTTCCTCTCTTTTGCCTTTGAGAAAATCCATATTAGTTCTCAATTCTTTC
Source organism: Daphne laureola (assembly GCA_038382905.1). NCBI lineage: Eukaryota > Viridiplantae > Streptophyta > Magnoliopsida > Malvales > Thymelaeaceae > Daphne > Daphne laureola. The sequence continues at coordinate 11,871 of JBBYHH010452389.1, forward strand.
TCGTTTTCACTCTGCTCAAACTTGTACCCGAACTGAGGGATGAGTTACTTCAATTAGGATTAACGCTTCATTACCGTATGTCAATGTGAAGGGGGTTTCTCTAGTTGCCCTTCTTGGACTGGTTCGGTAGCTTCACAGGACATGTGGCAGTTCACCGGGAAACTTTCCTTTGGAATTTCCTAATCTCTTCTTTATTCCTTCTTTGATGGTTCGATTCGAGACTTCTACTTGGCCGTTGATCTGAGGGTGTTCCATCGCGAGAAAGTGGAGTTTTATACCAAACTCTTCTGCGAAGTCTTAGAACCCGGAGTCAGTGAACTGGGATCCATTGTCTGCCACGATAACCTTCGGACACCCGAACCTGCATATGATGTTTTTCTATACGAACTTGCTCATGTTTTCGGCCGTGATTCTAGCTAAGGGCTCAGCTTCTACCCACTGAGTGAAATAATCAATGACAACTACACAGTACTTCAAGCCTCTGAGCACCATAGGTAATGCTCCAATAAGATAGATCCCCCATACTGTGAATGGGATCGGGTAATCTACTGAATTAACGAGTTTGGATGGTAATCTTTGACCGTGGGCATGTTCTTGGCACCTCCGGAATTTGTTCACTAGTTTTTTGGCTTGCTCTTTTAGGTTCGGCCAAAAGTATCCTTGGCTTAGAATGACTGCTGCCAGTGCGTCTGCCTTGATGTGTGAACCACATGTTCCTTCATGTACTTTGGTGAGAATGTCCTCGATGTCTTCTTCCCCGATGCACTTTTGGAGAGGGGAGGTGAATCCTCTTTTGTACAAATTGTCCCCGATGATAACGAATTTGCTTGACCTTCTTCGTATTTTTTAACCCTCTATTTTTTCCTCTGGTAGCGTGTCTTTGGTTAGGATTTTCCAGTAAGGTAGACGCCATCCTGAGGTGATGTTTAGAACTTGAATTGAGTTTATACTTGGGTGGCTCCTTTCTTTATCGTATCACTCAGATTTAGATAATGAATCTGCTTCGGCATTCATTGCCCGATGGATCTTTTTCTATGCATAGCTGTTCAAATCCTGATGTCATATTTTTTACGGCATCCACGTATTTCTTCAAGCTTTGTTCTCTGACTTTGTATTCTCCATTCATTTGCTGAACCAGTAGATTCAAATCACTGCATGCTATAAGAGACCGAATGCCTGTTCTTTTGGCTAACTCTAGCCCTGATATGAAGGCTTCATATTTGGCCACGTTATTGACGAATGAGAATGCGAATTTGATAGATTGAGTAACTCTCATCCCTTTGGGTCCTTGGAGCACTAGTCCTGCCCCCTGTTTATAAGCCCCGAAGGCCCCATCAAAATGTGAAGTCCATACTGGGTCATTTGTTGCTTCAAGAGTTTGTTCATCTGTTTCCAACGGTAGTGTGTCTATGAAATCATCCAGTGCTTGGGCCTTGATAATTTTCCTTCGTTCGTACACAATTTCATATTCAGAGAACTCGATGCACCATTTGGCCAATCTCCCTGAATGATCTACTTTCCTCAGGATATTTTCTATGAGTAGATTGGTTCAGACCGAGATAGTGTACTAGAGGAAATAAGGTTTTAACCTTCGGGCTGAGAGGATGAAAGCGTAAATCACTTTTTACAATAGCGAGTAATTGACTTCGGCTCCATGCAAGGATTTGCTTACATAGTACACCAACCATTGTTGTCATTTGTCATTTTCTTAAACAAGGACTGAACTCACGAATTTCTCCCCAACGGCTAGATAGACTATCAGAGGCTTGCCCTTGGTGGGTTTCCTTAGAGTTGGCATCTCTTCTAGGTACGCTTTGATGCATTCCCACGCTTTTTCGCATTCTGGGCTCGGTATGAAATTAGCTCTTTCAGCAGCTTTCTGTTCTTTATTCATCTTCTCACCTTTGGTTACCCCGATTCTTTTAGATTTGGCTCCTTCTTTGATGAGTAGCTTGAAAAAAGGTCCGCACTTGTCCCCGTACCTTGATATGAACCTGCTCAATGCGGTGATTCGTCTGAGCAACCTTTGTACATCTTTGATGGAAGTTGGGATTTTTGCGTTCATGAGGGCCTTTATCTTTGTTGGGTTCACATCTATATCCCACTCGGACACCATGAACCCGAGGAATAGGCCTTCTTTTATGCCGAACACACATTTTTCAGGATTGAGTCTCAGGCCGTACCTTCTGAGCCGCTCGAAGACTTCTTGAATATCCCGGATAAGGTCATCTTCCTCCTTACTCTTGATAATTATGTCATCTATGTATACTTCCAATTTCGTACCAATTTGATCATTGAATACTCTATCCATGAGTCTTTGGTAGGTGGCTCTAGCATTTTTTAGCCTGAAGGGCATCCTTATGTAGTAGTGGATGCCAGAGTCACTGATGAATGAGGTCTTCTCTTCATACTCAGGATTCATTCAAATTTGATGGTACCCACTATAGGCATCGAGAAATCTAAGCCTGACGTGTCCGGCTGTTGAGTCTACTAACCTATCTACTGGTGGCATCGGGTATGAGTCATTCTGGCAATCATCATTAAGGTTGGTAAAATCAATGCACATGTGTAATTTGTCGCTATCCTCTCAGGATGCGACCACCGGGTTACTCAACCATTCGGGATAGGAAACTTCTCTAATGACACCTGCGTCAAGAATTTTTGAAATCTGCTCCTTGATGAAGTTTCTTTTGAGAGGAGCGTTATTTCACTTCTTTTACTTTATGGGTATAGCATTTAGGTCAACGTAAATGTTGTGTTGGATTACTATGGGATCGATCCCAGGCATGTCACTCAGAGAATAGGCAAAGAGTTCTTTATTTGACTGAAGCAAGTTTACAAGTTTGCCTTTACTTCCCTCGGAAAGGTTACTTGCAATACGGGTGGTTCGTTCCTCCGTGAGCATCACTTCTTCCATTTATAGGTCATTTGTTTCTTCTTCCTTCAAGTTTTCAGACTTTGGGTACTTCTGAGCAATGGTCATCACCTCTTTTGCTTCCTTTTGATTGATGTAGATGAATGCATCGCCTTCATCAGTTTTGAATGTTACTGTTAGGTACTTGATGTCACTTCTCATGTGGATTGTCCTATCTGTTTCTTTACCGATGATGACATTGTAGGTCGAGGGGATGTCGATGACCAACCACTTGATCATTAGAGTAGTATACTTGATCTATCATTTGAGACCCGAATCCATGAACAAGTTGGGAGTTCAATGCATCCAAGGACAGGTAATTCATCTAGTCCCACTCCGTAAGTGGCAGTTTTCACTGGGATGAGCTTGCTTGACTTCAGGTTTAGGCCTTTGAATGTTTTGGTGAACAGTATATCTGCATTCAAGCCATCATCACAAAGGAATCTTTTGACATCAATAGCCCAAACTCTTACTATGATGGCCAGAGGATCATAGTACGAGAACTTCACTTCGGTGCCATCGGCTCTCTTCACTTTGTGTGAGGGTCCACCATAGTTAAGGGATGGAATCTCCCTTGGTTTCCTTTTCCTTTCGTTGGATCCCAGGGTTGTTGTGATGGTGTTGATTATTCCAGTGGCTCATCCAAGGGACTTCCTCTTTCCCCTCTTGTCTAAATCAGACCCCTCATTGTCAGTTTTCTCCTTCCCTCGGGATCACCTCTCTCCTTCACCCGAGGGTAATTTCAGGTATTGCACTAGGGATCCTTTCTTGATTAGGTTCTCAATGTACCTTTTCAGTTCATAACATTGCTCGGTGTCATGGATGTTCTCACAGTATTTGGTCTCATTGCGCTTGGCTCCCTCTGGCATTGTCCTCAGCCAGCTCACATTTCCTTCCTTCTTGAGTGCTGCTAGGACATTAGTTCGGGACGTGTTGAGAGGGGTTAGTGATATGGGTTTTTTGAACCCCTTTCTCTGCCCTCCCTAACCTTCCGAACTCCTGGGGTTCATCCTTTGATTTTTCGTCCTCTGCTCGCGGGTATCTCTGACTTCAGTCTTAGCTTCCCGCTGAGATAAAAACTCCTGAGCTATCATGTGTTCATGGATGACCGAATACATCTCTTCAACCGATGAAGGGTTCTTCCTGGAAGCTCGTATGCCAATCTGGAGTTAGGCAGTAGGGCTTTGATGAAAGCCATAATGCGGATCTTATCTGTCAAATCTGAAGCATGTACTGCTTAGTTGTTGAATCTCTCCACAAATTCATGAATGCTTTCATTTGGTCTCTGCTTGATGTCGAACATCTGGATGGCTCATTTTTATGATCGCCTGCTCCCGATCAAGTGGGTAGTGAATTTGGTGGCGAGCTCTCCGAAGGAAGAAATTGAGTCTGATGGAAAAACATTGTACCAGCTCGAGGCCGGTCCTCCGAGGGCTACTTCGAAACATTTGCACAATGCATCTTCATATTCTCCTTTTAATTCCATTGCTCTCTTGTATTTCCTGATGAATGCATCTGAATTCTCTGTGCCATGATAGATCTATAATGGGTGCGGGAGATAGAAAATTCTTGGAATTATGCTTTCTCGAGTTCGGCACGTTAATGGTCCTTCTTCATTTGAGGGACCCCATGACCTTCCTTCGAACGTCCTTATCGGGTCCCTCTATACTTCCTCTAGTCTTCTCATAATCTATCTGATGACTTCATCCCTGGGGTCTTCCTTGACCAGGTGTTCAGGCCTCGGGGAACGATCCCGGATCCTTCGAACTCTGGGTGATCAGGATCTCTGGCTCTATCTTTTTTGTGAGTAATGTTGATGGACGAGTTCCACGCTGGGGGTTCTGGCTCTTTCCCTTTTGGGACTTCGAGTGTCAGAGTGCTTGCTATTGGAGTGTGAAGTTACGGCTCTATTTTGGGTGTGCTCCGATCTTCGACGCCTGCTCTGCCTTTCTTTAGTTAAGACCATTATGTTCATCCTGATTAGAGCGACGTCCGACAGATCGGATGTATCCCTGAAATTACTTTAGTCCAGACTAGAGGATGCTCGGAGGCTGGTTCCTTTGGTAGTCGATTTAGTGGGTGTTCCATCAACAGTGCTCTTGGTATACTTTGGATATGATGAAACTCCGGTGTGAGAGTTCTCGCCTTCAGGTAGGGTTTCAAGGGAACGAGGAGCCCCTTCCAACCTTTGACGGTTAGTGTTATCCTGGAGGTCTTCGTCATTCCCACAGATGGTGCCATTTGGTGGCGGCCCTTCAGTGGGGACCATCACTCTTGAGTTTCTATCTCCTGGTCTTAGTCACATTAGCTCCATCTCCTTGGTTGGGTTGTATAGCCTGTGCAAGCAACAAAATCTGTAGACTGCGCTAAAGTTTTGCCCGGCGGTGGGTCCTCTGATACTAAAGTCAGTATAGTGGGTTACCTTAAATGAAGGAATGATGTGGACTTATATAATCTTGTCTAATAGGATGGCACATTCGTAATATTTGGTGGGAAAGAGGCGGTTTGTGTCAGTGGACACACGACGAAGATATCCAGGAGGCTGACCATCAAGCAGTCATGTGCTGAGGGCATGACCTCAGGTTGTATGGTTGTGTGTTCGGGTATTACATCTTCGATCATTTTTAATGGGCCCCCTTTATTGGGTTGCTAATTTAAGCGTCTTTATGGGCTTTTTTTGTCTCGTCGGCCCAATCTTTGCCTAGGTGGCTTAGTTTGGGCCTATTAGCCATCAAGATCATATGAAAAACCTAAGTTACAAGTCTATTTATACTAATACTAGTGCCCATAATTGGCCATTAACATATTATATGCATAACTAACTCATTAAGGGCAATTTGGACCTAAAGGGAATGATATACACCAAGGAAATTGCTTGGAAGCTTTATTGGAACCGCCTCTTTTCATAAAAATCTTAGGGGTCACGCGTAGGGGTCGTGCCAGGAGGGGGTCATGTTGCTTTGTCGGGTCATCTTGGATATCTCATCTTGAAAAGGCATTAGAGGATGCTACCAACCTCCAAATGAGATTCAATTGGTCTTGTTGGAACTCTCTCTTTCTAAAATTTAATTTATATTTTTGAATCACTCAATTTGGAGCTCATATGAAAGAGATATGGTCATTTGAAGTTGGTGTCCTGCTGTTGAGAAACGTTGCGCGAGGGGGGGTCACGCTGAGCAAATGAGCACCCCCGCGCCAAAAATGAAGGTAGCACCATAGGGGTTGAGCCAATGGGCCACGTAAACACCCCGGGACTCAATTTTATGCATTTGTTAGGGCCTAATTGATCCCAAACTTTTCCAAATATTCAATTGGGTCCCTTCAGCTCTTTTTCTTGACTTTTGATCCTTTTCACCTTCGTAAGTATGCACCTACAAGACTTCGGAAATACTAAGAAAAGTGCACATTTATCAACAAAAGTATGCATAAATGATGAGCTTTGTTGATAAAACATCACGGAAATGTGTACGTGTTTGCACACACAACATAACCCCAAACCCAAACTATTGCTAGTCCCTACCAATGCATACATCTACAATCTCGGAGTTAGCAATCCATCTATGCATACTTAAGTCAATTTATAGCTTAGAACCATATATCAACAAAGATTCACATGATCAATAAAGTTTTAAGACTTTGTGCTTTAATGAAGTAAATGGAGGGTCACTCCCTAAGTGTTTAACTCTCTCATCATGAGGGTAGTGAATGTGTGCATGTGATCTTGCCTAATGTTATCTATCCATAAGCTTGTCGATGAACCGGGAAATGCTATGCTAAGTTCCTAAGAATGTTGTATGTTGCCTCAGTCAGATGGTCTTTCAGATGGGATAAGGCTATTGGTGATCGCGTGCTCAAATTTGATATTTATATGTTCCTCACTGTGATCCACGATCTAATCAATCCTAGTCTAGTGGCTCAATAGTGAGGGTCAAACCCAAGAGAGAGTGTGGATGAATTTTGTAAGTTCTAACTGAAACTACATATCGATATAAGAAAGTTCGTGTGATGACTACTTACCAATATGAAAATAGTCTGAATGATTGAAACAATGATGATGAAATTGAGTAACTTGCAGTTCAAGAAAAGCAGAGTGAAAATGTAAAGGGTTTGAAATGAGATTCAATCAGTTGTAAAAGTTCTTCTAGGGTAGCATAGCCTAATTTTGGGGATTGCCTATGTTTAACATGTCATAATAAGATGTATCCACAAATTTTGGTCTGGTTTCTTCTCGGACAACCGTCTACCCTCTCACTAGGAAACCTGCTACTAGGCACTCTCATACTCTAAAAATGAATCCCTTGAGGTAAAAAACATAAGCAATAACTACTACATATCAAATAAGGTTCTCTCGAACTCCCATAAGATCTGCCAATTGATTCTCCTAAGTCTAATCCACCGAACATTCTCTCAAATATTCTGATAAATTACCAGATCGCATGTAAGTGTAGAGCTAGCATACTACAAACATGGTACATGATAGAACAAGTTTAGATATTCAATATCTAATCAAACAAGCATATTAAGCATAGTTAACCCCCTAGGCAAGCTAACCCTAGAAGATCATACACTACTACTCACTAATAGGCATGCTAAACAAAGAGATTAACATGTAAATAAAAGAAAACATTCATAAATATAAAGATAGGTTTACAGATCACTCTTTGATGCTTGATCATGAAGAAAAGCCATGATCTCCCATTAAAACGCTCCCTAATCCTCCCAAATACTTCAAAATGAAATCCTCCTTTAAACTAATCTGACCCTAAAACCTATATATAGTGGTTTCCAAATGTCCTAAATGACCCCAAACACTTTGGTCATGTTAGGCTATTAAGAAAGGGTCAAAATGGTCTTAACATAAGCCCTTAATCCGGATAAGAATGTCTAACCGCCAAGAGAGAGAGGATTGTGGGCGACAGTTAGAGGTACCAAAATGGCACCTTAAACCTACGCCATACCCAATCTGCAGGGTGAACTATCACCTGGTAATGGCACCTTGAGGCGCATTGCTTCACGCTTGGGTGCTCCAATCTTCACGCCTCAGAGGCGTTAGAACTAGTGCCTGCACTAGAACATAGAGGCAAGT
>JBBYHH010452610.1:0-11414 GCA_038382905.1 Daphne laureola
CTCCCTTCATACTTCCACTGCACAAAGCATCCTCACATCTTCAACAGTTGTGCGCTGGGATTTAACATACACACCAACGCACAACCCAACGCACAAGTCTTCGTAACTTCATCAACTTTTCCACGTGGGTCACCTTTGTGCGCTGGGGGTTGGCGCACACTGCAGTGCACAAATCTACAGCATAGAGGTAAATCTCTCTTTCTTGGACACTTTCTCCTCCTTTTGGCTCAAGACTTTACGCACGCTTCCTCCATGATGGTCCTACGTCCCGAGGCGTTGATTTACACACAGTAGCTCCATTTTCCTGCGGACTTTGCTCCTACAACTATGCATTTTCGTGTAAAGTGCATCATAATCACTCAAATAAAGGACAAAGATATGGACTATTTAACTCTAAATACCACAATAAAGTATATGTGTTTGTCACACAACACCGGTCGAAGAAAAGGACACGAAACGATTCATGTGAGGATGCCAAGTAGCTGGCAAAAACACGAGCAGAGGAAAGCAATAGATGTGGCGCCAGAGGCCTGGCCCAATCTGTGATCCAACTCCAATAGGATCACCAAAAATGTTGAGGAGACCAAGATGCTTGCTTGCACTGGCGAGCTGAGGCAACACTGCTTAGAGGAAACACAAACCAAGTCATCGGGAGAAAGCAGGCCGACATCATCGTTAGAGGGGAGCCATCGACAATGACAAACCAGGAAGTAAATCCTAGGGGACAAGAGAACCATTTTTATTAGTTAGATAGTTAAGAGTCTTCTTTTCTAGAACTTTAAAAGAAAAGTGTATTTTTTTTGAAATTAATGTGATGAACTAGCAAGTTTATAAGTGTAAGGGTTTGTAACATCATACAACGCAGCGGAAATAAAAACTATGTCCAGGATCCATGTATAACCTGAAACAATATAATTTATTGTTTAAGAGATTACCTGAAAAATCTCCTAATTAGCGTCTCTCCGGTAGACCTGAACGTCCAGATCCTTTACGGTATTTACGTTGAGCAACCACAGAGTCTTCTTATTCCTCTTTTGCGGTGCTAGCAGTAATTTCTTGGAGAACAGAGCACCAGAGACCAGATAGAAAAAATACTTTCTATTTTTCTGTATTTTTCTGTTCTTGTTCAGTTCCAAACTGAACAAATTAATAGGCAATTATCTGTCAAATCTTAGTCTGATTGTGAGACAAAGGAACCGCCTACAGCAAGGGCTGGGGCGAATTGGGCCTAAGTTTAGGCCTAATTCCAGCCCTAGTCCTTGCTCATGTTTCCTTGTCTCACTTAAGTGTTCAACTTTTACAAAGCTGACACTTAAGTCACCAAATTTATGTCTCTTGCTAAAATACTTCATAATTCACTCATTGAGCGTGCGACCCTGTAGGTTCTTATTACGTTGACAGTAATTATAATGTCTCACTCATAATTATCGACAGTAAGCAGTATCTAGTAACACATCACTGCCACACAAGTAATATAGAATTCGATTAAACGCGACGAAACCTTTACCCATCATTCAAACCACACTATTGCACATGTTGTGACCTTTCATCATATTCTATAATTGAACTGTGTTCACTCTGGCGAAGGAGAATAAACTCTCGTGACATGAAAGTGACGAATCCCGTCTTGACATATAATAGTCTTGCTCCGTACTTCACTAAATACCCGAAACCAGCACTTTCCTTCGGTCAAGAAGGGATAGTACATAGAATCAAAGCATGTAGCTAATCACGAGAAGATCTTCATACTCTCAGGTCATAGGACTACACGCACTATGGTTTATGTATAGAACTTACAATAATCATGTCACGATTATTTAAGTGACGATTACAACTATCTTATGTAATCATAAGTTAGATTCTACTTCCAATGTGAATCTACCCTTATGCTAGTCTCACATGTGCTATATCAACTTATGTTCTTTATAACACTTGACTAGGGTCATTTAGGAATATCGTATATTCCAAGATTGTATTATTATTTTGTTCTTTATTAATGTAAAAATAAAGACAACAATAATAATCTGAACAATGCCTCGTTATGTCAGTGTCCCAAAACCAATATATAAATTGGATGACTTTTCAGCACTACATACACCTACAATAAGTACATACTATTACCGTCATTTTTTTATAATTTTTCAGCACTTCATACTGATCCATGATCTTGATCTACTACTCATGGCTTCTTCTATCTCATCAAGACTATAGATTACTGGTCTTTCTGTTCTGAAATCTAAGTATCAGTAAATTCAACATCGAAATCAAACAATTAAACCGACTAGTTTTTTTTGTGTGTATATATACACATGGCTAACTATAAATCAAGTAGAGTGAGTAGATCAACCAACCTTTTGTGCTCCTTTTCTGAAAGAATTAACATTGCGTAGAAAGTCCTTGATGATTCAATTGAGATGGTATGTTCCAAATTAAAGCATAAGAAACAAAACAAGCAACTCATGATGATGAAACAAAAATAAACCATTAGTCAGTTGGGGATTCAGAGACTTCTTACCTGGAAGAGATCCAGCAACAGAGCGTCGATGAAACAGAGTCAATCCAAAACAAAGGAACTGATCAAACTACAATCCTCTTGGTTTATCCAGTAGAGTCACAGCTACAATCCAAAACGCATTTTCTTAGATCCGTGGAGGAATTGAGTGACCATTAATAGAACATCGAGGACACCGAATTGCTTACTAAACATTCAAACACATCGAAGGAGATTCGACAACATACCAGTCAAACGAAGTAAACGGTGAAAATAGGCAAAATGGCCAAAAATCATCCGAGAACAAAAAAGCAACGGAGGGTTGATGAAATAGAGACTTGCGTCAATGGCGGAGCTGGACGGAGAACGGTGGTGATTCGATCGATGGCGGAGCAGTTCAGAGAATGGTGATGATTGGATCAATGGCGGAGCGTGAGAATAGGAAATCCCTCAATGGTTTAGGGTTTTTACGAGTTAGTGAATGAGCGATGCTTTTATTCTTTTGCTTATTTTGTTCCTTTTCACTACCCTTCAGTGGCACTTTGAAAAAATTGAACTCCAAAAAATTAATTTTTTGTAGCATACAACTAAGAGTTTAAAAAAAATTCTAGCATTTATTATATGACAGATAATACATATATAGTGCACATAAATATATGTCATTAGATATGTATGTCACTAAATAACATTTTATTTGTAGTGACTTTTCAATAAGTGATCATGGATGGTTTTTTTTCTTTATGAGATCATGGATGCGTTTGATCTCCATTTTGAATTTATAAAAGAAAATTCATCTTAAGAAAAGCTTAAGCCAAAATTTGAGTTAAATACAATATCAAAATTCAAATATACTAATTATATTCACGGAGAGGGTCAGTGACAAATAACATGAGCAAATAATGCTAGCAATTAAGTATTTCATGCATCATTTTCTTATTGCAATATTTGATTTTCGGTATCTATTTAATTTCAACATTACTTTAATGTTAGAAAGAATTCTAAAAATTTATGTTTAAAAATTAGATACATTAAATTATTAATATATAACTAAAAATTTGAAATATATATTTATAAATATAATAAAAATAAAATTGTAAATTAAATATTAAAAAAAAGTACTATTACAATAAAAGAAAGGATGGAGGTCGTATATCTTATCTTAAGCCCAAAAGTCCACGTTAGCTTAGTGTGATGGTAATCATGTTGAATGTACGGATAGTCGGCGTTTCCTTTATTCTAATGCTCATAATCCTTTCTTTTCAGCTTTAACTATTTCTTGTCCTCGCAAGGATGATTTAAACTTAGAAAACTCCACATATTCCTCCATCGGTCTAAAAATAATTCCCTCCGTCTAAAAATAATTAAATCATTATTTTAACACTTTCAGAGTATTTAATTTATAATTTTTTCATGAATTTTTAAATATTTTAAAATAGATAATCCATTTACGTATTATATTTTGCAACATTAATTTATTAAATATATTTTTTGTAATTTATTTTTACTATTTATCTTAATTAAAATTTAAGTCAAACATAAAAATAACAACTTAGGGTTTTGATGTCGGCGCTCCTTGGAACATCAAGTGCTAGCGGTGAATTACAACCATCAAGTTACTCCCGTTACGGGCATCACGCTCGACCTTCGTGTCTGTTTTGTTATGATGTCTGGTGCACCGGTTCTGCTAGCTGGCCGCGTCAATACTTGCGGTGTTGGGGATGGGAGTTTAAGGTCAGGCCACGCGTCGGGGCCCAGTGCTCTCCCGCTTCATTTCCTGGGTCGTTTGCGTCGGTGTTCACCGCGGTGGTGCCCCTGTTATGAGTCCAATTCAGTAGAATGGAGGGCCGACCCGCTACCCACGACAATCCTTGATTGATGTTGCTCTCGGTCGCTCTCTCTCTATCGGTGATGTATGTGGCCTTACTGCCTAGCTCATTCGACCTTTCTAATTGGTGGTACCCTTGGAAGAGATTCGGTGGTGGTTTGCTCCCGACAACGTCATTGGTAAATGCGACCTAGCCAAGTCGGCCATGGGTACGTGCCTCGGGGGGTTTCATTGTTTCCGAAACAATTGGCGGTTGTCGCCAAATTTCTTCTGGTGGCTGGCCCACCGTGGATGGTTCTTTTGTGCCAAACTACATTTTGCCCGAGACGGTGGAGTTTAGGTTGTGTTGAAAGGGCTAATGGTGATGGGTGGTTTTGCGGTAGGTTGTCTACTACCAGTGAGTACCCTGCAACCCATTGGTCCACCTATTCGACTTGGTGTTGGGAAAGGAAGAGGGAAGAAACCACGTATCTCCGGGGCAGGTGCAAAGGCACTTGGACACAACTTGGTGGGGAAGGGGAACTTCCTGCCTCGCCGCGTTATGAGGGGACGACTCTGGAGTAGTCTGGGGATTGGAAGCTCTTTTTACTCCAACTATGCTATTATGGTATGATCTTTGGCTATTTTTATTTTCCGTTCAGCTTATTTCAGTTTTTTTTTATATATCGGGTTGGTTTTCTTCAGCTTTTACTTTGTACAGATTGTCTCCGAGTCTGACAAATCAAGTTATGTCCGCACGTCCGTAGTTGAAAATGCGTATTTATGTGCTCATTTCTGACTGATTAGAAGCCTTTTCTGGAGGTTGACTCGTCGCCTGGAGGTTTCGCTCCTGGTTCTAGCTTTGAGATCTTCTCCAAGTTTATGGTTCTTTGGATTGTTAGAATTCTCTTTGCTGCTTATTAGCTTCTTCATTTAGTAGCTATGGGTTGTTTAGGTCTTCTTGCTATGGTTATTTAACCATTGGCTTTTATAATTTTCTTTGAAAGTAATGACTGTCAAAAGTTTTTTGAGTAAAAAACATTGAACCATGAAACATGAAAGTCAAATGGCTCAATTATTGACGGATGGAGTAATATGCACGAAAGTAATTAAATTAACTGTCATCTTTTGTACTTCATCCGTTCCAAAAGTAATGCAATATTTTTCTCTTTGAGATGTTCCAAAAGTAAACCAACAATTCTCTTTTTTTATAATTGTTTACAGGCTAATTTACCAAATCACCATTACCTTTAAAGCTCTAGAAATAAAATACAAACAATAGTCAATATGAATCTCTTTATTCTCCAAATAGTTTATTTTATTCAATAATATAATTATTTATTTTTATCATTGGTATATTTATCGTTATAGTTTGATTTTGTTTTACTGCTCTTCCTCAATTTCTGTGTTTGATCATTACATAATCTAATATATATATTTTTTAAAATAAAAATAAGAAAGCCAAAACCAAAATTTTCTCACCTTAATTTTAGTGTAAAGTCAAAATGTTGCATTATATTTTGGATGAAGGGAGTAGTAACTAGTAACTAGTCACATCTTCAAATCTGATCATGTCGATAGTATGAATAGTTCTCACCACCCCTATTGCTCTACTAGGGTTTTTAACTTTTTTGCTCCCTTCAAGGCTGAGCAGTATTCTACATGATATTCTTCTTCTCCTTCTCCTCTAGTTCGATCGCACCTTTGCTGCCATGGATACTTTTCACTGTTGTCTCTCCAAGCTTACCCTCTCCAAGGCCGAGGAGAAGGTCTTTCGTTCAGCTTCTCCTAGGAACCCGAGATGGCCGTTGATTGGCGGCATCATTGTGGCCAGGCTGCTGGTCGCGTAGCCAGCTCACGTCGATGCATTCGAGTCGGCCTTCCAGCGGGGTTAGCGCGGCAAGTTTACTTTCTTTGTCCAACCGACATGTTCCTCCATGCTGGGTAATGTCTTCTTGATCGAGTTTGAGAAGCTAGAAGATGCGACTGCGGTCCTGCGATGTGGCCTGCGGGCATTCAGCAGCCATCTAGTGGTTATGGCTCCACTAAAAAAAGGTGATCACCCGTCTACTCTCATGTTTGATTTCATTGAATTTGGGTACACCTGCTTGATGCTCCTTTTGAATGGTTCACAAGATCTATGATTGAATTGATTACGGGGCAAGTTGGGAAGGTAGTTGCAGTTCAGTGTAGTGGGCCCACTCTGTGTTTTCGGGTCCTGATTCCAGTTGGGCAACCATTACGTCGTTTGTTTTTTATTGAACATGATGGTGTTGATAAGACTTTTTACCTGCAGTAGGAAAAACTACCTAATTTCTGTTATGCTTGTGGTCACTTAATCATGTGGAAAGAAACTGTTTTGCTCTTGAAGCTGATTCTGAGATACGGCAGTTCGGGGATTGGTTACGATACATGGGTCTTGTTGTTCGGCCTATGCAGGAGAGTGGGGGAGAGACCCTGCATTTTGTTAACTGAAATGAAACGCCAGAATCGCCAGCCCCTATGCGCGTGGATGTGCCACCAGTGCTAGATTTGCTTGTGCTACCTACTCCAAGGTCGGCTTCTCCAGACTCAGTTCTTCCTCCCGCACCTCAACCGAAACCACCATCTCCCTTACAGGTGGTTCTAGTGTTGTCGACTATAAGCTCTGACATCATAAGGTCATTTCTCATACGTGACACCGAGCACCTGATGGTCACAAGGTTCAGGGGTGTTAAACGTACAAATTATGCAAAGGTTCTAGGAGTCAAGCGGAAACAATCACGAAAGAAACGCCAGATTGTTGGGGCTTTGACTGCACCTTTGAAGGATGTCTTGCTGGGGTCGACCCGGTCAGGAGACTCCGATCCCAGCGGTGGTGAGTGATGTCATCGCTTATTGTCCAGATAGTTGTACGGGCCGATTACTTGGTCAATTATTTTTATCTTCCCTTTATATAGGTGGTAGTTCTGGTACATTTTTCTTGTAGTTTTTAGACTTATTTTATTAGGTGTGGATGCTTTGCTGGAGGTTTGTTGGTATGTTTCGGGTGTGGGTGCGCTTGGCCCCCTTGCACTATTTTTATGTGTCAACATTGTTGTGCTCAAATGGAGCCTTTCTGGACATTGAGGACATCCCTGAACATCAATATCATATTGTCTTGGCTTCACTGTGCTTTGTAACCACTTATTTGTCATTTAAGGGGTCTCCTAGGTCACGCTCTTAGTCTCCCATTTGCTTTCTAGCAGATCATTCCGACACTTGTACTTTGATTTTGTTCCTAGTAGTTTCTATCTTTGTTGGCCATTTTGAGATCTTTAGTTTGGTTTCAGCAACTCTTTTGTTTGGTGGGTTTTATTATTCTCTATAGTAATAAAATCGACCTTCCTTACTAAAAAAAGTCACATCTTCAAATCCGTTATGTAAAAATGTCGGTATTCCCCACTAAAACCTTTTGATATTTAGTAAGTACCTAGATGAAACCACCTACGATTTCCTTCTTCATTTTTTAAAACCTACAAAAACATCAAGTAGAAGATGCAAGGATTTAATGCGGATATGATGTGGGAGTGCTGTATTAAACATATACTCACATTAATCTGTTATTAAACACTAATAGCGAGGAGCTACCAAAAAATGCCAAATCCGCGTTTAGCAATATCGAGCATTAAATTTGATAGTTAATAACACTGATTTTTAATTGCTGATTTTCTTAATTATGGGGATTACAATGCTTAACTCGATTTATAAAAGCTAATTATCTTAATTATGGGGATTACATCACTTATTAACAAAATTATGGTAATAAGATCAGAATTGCAATCATTCATAATCGATCTCCATTAAATGTTGCATTAATTTTCTCCCTTTTTACTTTGCGATTACTGAAATTAAGGTAATAAGATCACATTAAAGGACAGTCAATCACAATCTAATTAATGGAATTATGATAATAAAGTCACAATCACAATCAATTACAATCAATTTTCATTTCAGCATTCCAACACCCTATATAAATAACATGTGCAGTTCATCTCTTTTCCATTTCATCTCATTCACTTAAATTTGTTTCTCTCTGTCTCCACCCGCGCCTGCATAGATGCGCAAAAGTCACAGTCCAGTTCATCGTCTACAACGGGAGACCTCTATCACAACCATTTCTATCTGAGCCGGTCAGTTCCATCGATGAGCGGGAGGATCTCAGAAGACAATAAGAGATTCAATTCTCACTCATTGCTAATCTCATCTCAATTCTATTTTTTCGATAACTATGTCTTAAATTATGTATTGCAGGAAAAGGCACAGCTCGCTATTGCTGCTTTGAATCCTTGTCACTCTCGATACTCGGTTGACAATACGAGAGTGTGTACTTCTTCTAACCTCATCTTCACTTTTCTTCTCAAATTTCCTCTCATCTCAATCATCTCTCTTTGATCTACTATAGGATACACCCAGAAATCAGACCAGTAATCCATCTCTACTAACTGCACTGCATATATGATGCATCCATTCAACACCAGCTCAACACAAATCAATTGTTTCATTTTTTTCTTTCTTTCTCACAGTAATTACATGTGGATGCAATTTTGTTATTTTTAAATAGATAAATATAATGAGAAGGTGAAGGACATGATGATGAACAACATTACACTAAATAAAAATTGAGATTACGTTGTGGTGTTTTCTTTTTGTTTTTCTTTTGATGAGTAGTTGTGGTGTATTTTTTATTAAGTATAAATATAAGTGTTCAGCAGTAGCCAGAGATCAAAGAATTATTTATCATAAATAATTGTGAGCCAATGTTTACCTTTTGGGGAATGAGCTTGATCCAGACTGTTGGGACAACATTGTGGGAGGCCAAAAAGAAATCAATCAGAGAAGACAACTGCCAGACAGAGTACGTACCATCTAAAGCTAACCTCCAAACCCACGAGTCTGGTTTTAGTTGGCAGGGAGTAAAGGATTGCAAGCAGGATTTAAGGGAGTCAAACACTCCATTCTCACAACCTCTTAGAGTCTAACGCCACTGTCATGACCAGGAATAACCAGTATTTTTCCAAGTAATGCAATCATCTACAGTGCAATCCTTATTATTTTCAAGAGCAAACAATCGTGGAAAATGGTCAGCCAGAATGCAATCACCAAGCCATTGGTCTTTCCAAAATTTTGTAGAGGTGTCGCTTCCCACAATTCATCGGAAAGACCCATAGAAATTTATACCTTTATCTTCGATCTCTTTCCCAACTTCAATTATTTAGAGCCAAGGTTCACCTTGTTGTGTAGTCTGAGAAGAGAGCATTCCGCCATCCGGGCCATAAAAAGTTTTAATTATGCATGCCAAGAGGCTCGAGGGTTCAAGTCAGAAGCGCCACCACCATTTTTCGAGAAAGGTGAGGTTTTTTCCTTCAATGCTGCCTAATTTCAGTCCCCTTGTATCAAATTCTCCATACAATCTAGAACTTTTTGCCCAAATCAGTTTTTCATGAGAGCACGTTGATCCTCAGAAGAAGTCATTTCGGGCTGCCTCTAATTTTTCTGACTTTGACCGGTACCCGAGATAGTGAAATAACAAATAAAGCGGAAGACTATTAAGTACTGACTTGATCAGAGTTAGGTGGCCCCCAATGGAGAGTGAGGGTGGCTTTCAAAGAGTTTAGTTTTTTTTGAGAATTTACATTCAATCTCGGACCAATTGGCAATTCTCCTCATATCAGCCCCATCCGGAAGACCAAGGTAAATGAATGGTGGTGTACCTGGATTGCAATGCAGACTGTGCGCTAATCTGGAGATCTCACTTGAAGGCACCTTGATGCCAAGGACCTTGCTTTTCTACAGATTGATTCGGAGCCCTGAGGATGCCTCAAAACATTTTAGAAGCTTGAGGAGGTTAGTTGCGTTACCGCTTGACCATTCTCCCAGGAACAAGGCGTCATCCATAAATTGAAGATGTGAGATAGATTCACCAGAATTTCCATAAACAAAGCCTTGGAAGAGACCAGCCGGTTCCACCTCCACCATCATCACATGAATGGCCTCCATTGCGATAATGAATAAGAATGGCAAAAGTGGATCGCCTTGCCTGATGCCTTTTTCCATAGAGAATTCTTTGGTGGGGAAGCCGTTGACTAATATAGAGATATTTGCAGATGATAGACAAGGCATGATCCAAGACCTTCATCTCCCCCGAAACTTCATTTACGCCATCACAGAATCAAGGAATGACCATTTCACACAATCAAAAGTTCTCATGAAATCAACCTTTAAGAGAAGGAGCTTTTTCTTTAGGATTTTGGCCTACTTCACCACCTCATTCACAATGAGAACTCCATCTAATATTTCTCGTTCTTCGATGAACGTGGTTTGATTTTCTGAGATGATATGGGGCAAGACAGATTTTAACATTTCTGCCAGGATCTTCGTGATGATTTTATATTGACGTCCAAGAAGGTTGATAGGCCTGTAATCCTCCAGGGTCAAAGGCTCACTTACTTTTGGAATTAAAGTTAGGAATGTAGAGTTACATCCCTTTGCTAGCTTCCCATTATTAATGCCCACTCTACGGTTCGGTTATTTGGTGGACTATAGAAGTATTACGTTTAACTTTTCAATAATCCCAAATAGATACTTATATTTACTAAAAAATTCACTTATTTTATTTCATTGTAATCAATATTTTTTTTTCTATTTTACTTAATCGGTCACATAAAAATTAGATGAAAAGTTAATTTTATCACTGAAGTTTATAAAATCTCTAAATTGACACTTAAATTCATTTCGAACTGAGAATGCCACCAATACTTTATTGGACGGGTAAATTTACTACCTAACGTTAATTTGTCCCAGTTGGCAATGAGATGCGTGCTTTCATGTGGTGTGGCACTAGATGATTATGTGGATATATATTGATTGTATATTTTTATAGGGTTAATATTTTGATCTCGCTTCAAAATGAACTTTACCGACAAATTTAGAGACTTCACAACTTTAGTGATAAATACACCTTTCCCCAAACTTTTATGTGACTTATTGAGTAAAATAGAAAAAAAAAATATAATATACATAAATAAAATAAGTAAAAAATGTTAGTAAATATAACATCACATTGGTTTCAGAATTTGTTTATTTTGTCATGAATGTATT